>ML798037.1:86998-99696 GCA_009831015.1 Picea engelmannii | reverse complement strand
TTGATTTTTCTATGCATCCCCCCTTGAGGCACCCACCTCTTGGACGGGATCCAGCCCGTGACCCATTTCTGAGGCCAAAAATCTAAATGTCGCACTTTGACCGAGGTACCTAGTGACCAAATTTTAGGACATCTACCCAGGTGACAATTGTGGGCTGCAATTGCACCTTGATTGGATTTTGTGCGGCTATTGGGAAATATCGCCAGCTCTTTCAGGATATGCCCCCTTTACCCCTCATTATAATCAATTATTTCATCCTTCACTAGTTTCTCTTCTGGTGACTTCAGGCCCCACTGTTGAGTACTATTGGAAGGTCCAATGCTATTTGAGAGGAAGGGCGTTAAGTCTTCTAGGACACAAGCATTTGTTTTCTTTGATTCCCCATGTGGACAAAATCCACTTATCCACATATATGCTTCTTTTTCAAACCATTTTATGTATGATTCACTTCTGACTATATTTTAATTTGGATATATATATTGTGTAAAGTTCAAAAATTTGCAACAAAAGGTTCTTGTTTCTTTATTACTCTCACCACCATTTTCACACATTCACTCAGCTAGTTGGACATCATAGGGGACCCACAGAATCCCTGTCATTCCCGACGCTTACTAAACCTCCCTCCTATCTTAGGGTGAGTGTTTGGTCTTGCCCACTCATCAACACCACCTTCACACACTCCTGTGAGTGCTACTATCTTAGGATCAGCTTTGCTTGGTTCCACATTACTTGGGTTCACTTCCCAAGGTTCTCCATCCACTCTCTCTCCTTTACACAGAAGCGGGGGACCAACTTCCTTACAAGGGGGAAGTACCAACCCACCTAGCCCCCCTCAAGGGTCAGGTTCACAACACACTTACACCATGGCTGGAGCTAATCCTCCCTGCCCACTACAGATGCCATATTTGGCCTCTCGCAACATACCAGATCTAAGAAAACTCACCAATGATCCTATATTGCATGACCCCACATGGCCTGCAATGCCCACCAAACTACTTTTAGACATACCCAAGTTTGAAGGAAAGGCAGGAGATGACCCTGCCAACCACGTCATGACTTTTCACCTATGGTGCTCTTCCAATAGCGTTATGAATGATTCCATCAGAATACGATTATTTCAACACACACTTACTGGCCCATCGACCAAATGGTATGTAGATGAAAAATCAGGATCCCATGTGACTTTTGAATCCTTGGCCAAAGCATTTTTTACCTTCTTCCAATTACGAATCTGCCATGACAATGGTCTGGAACTACTCTCTAATCTCAAACAAACCTCAGCCACACATATCGCTGATCATATTCACGAGTGGCGTAGGCAACGTAGTTTGTACAAAGTAGAAACCACCAAACAACAATGTCTTGACTAGTTTCTTAGATCACTTGTCTCTCTCCTCGGTAAGTATGTAGCTTCCACCTTCCCTCAATAAGAAGAGGAAGCCATCAATAAGGCTCAACAGTATGACCTCATCTATGCACAGTCAGGGTACTTATACACTGTACTTCCTGATCTCCCAAAACCTGTGACATTTGGCCAAGACAAACCTGGGATGTGTCACTCAGCAGACAGACTTATTGGTAATACCACTCACCACGATCCACAACCCCAACAACCACCAATGTATGGAACACCTCAATACCCGCCGGCATACGGGGGCACTTCTTACTACCCCCCACCCCCTTATCAACAACCATTCCCTGTTGCTATGCCTCCACCCATTAGTTGGCCACCACCGGCACCCCCCATACACCCACCTATTCAATCGAGTTCTGGTACTCCCTCTACCTTAGCTTATAGTACTAGCGAAAGCACCACACCTTCCTATGTACCTTACGGATGGTTACCCCCACAGAATCTGTACTTTCCTTTTCGTGGTCCCCCACAACCCATCACTCCCACACATCCTCATGCTGGGGTGAATTTTGTTCAACCCTCTCCCATTTAGCAATATCAAAATTTTGAACAGTTGAATACAACAAACCCGACCCATCCATCGAACAATGCCAAAAAGAAAGGGTGAAACGTGAACAACAACAACCCAGGTCAAGGTAGGAATCAACCCCAGCAAAACCAACCTACTGGGGGAAACCAGAACCAAGGGAATCAGAACCCCCAGGGGGGCACTAATAATAGGCATTAAGGGAGAAATAACAATAATGTTAAAACAAATTTCCCTTGTGCCCTTTGCGGTGAGTTCGGTCATTACACTCATCATTTCCCCCAAATCACTGATTTTAAATGGTTGAAAGACTTAAGCAATTTACCCCATCCTCCAGCACCGCCTGCCCCTCAGCAGGCACCACAAAAATACGTGCAACAACCCCCCTCTTTCATGCTACAGAATCCTATTCCACACCAAGGCATGATAAACATCCAATAGGACATGCAACATCCCCCACCTCAGGTGGGATAGTACCTCAATCCAAACAATCCAACACATTTCACGATCCTCCTCACTAGTGAGGAAGAAATCCTTATTCAAACACGTAATCGTCAATATCATGCACCCGTTGAGTCTCTTCCCATCCCTCCAGAGACAAACCCTACACCAACGGGACCCCCATTGTTCATCCGTCGCCCTAACATAGAGCCACCTCTTCACATCCCTCGCATCCCATTACGCAGGAATGTCCACAACCCACAGGCTAGGGCAGCTCATAATTACAGTTTGGTTGACGACTTAGCACAATCCTCGGCTGCCATGTCAGTCCTAAAAGTCCTTCAGACTTTTCCCACTCAGCGGAAATCATTAATTTTCACCTTGGGGGTAGTCGACCCTGTAGATACTCGACTCATTACATTTGATCTCGACAGTGGAGAACCCTGCCTTCCTGCCTTGATCACTTTTCAAATCCCAGTAAAAATATGGAACATCACAGTTCATCAGTGTATCATTGATGAAGGTCCATCTACATGCATTATGTCAAAATCCGTATGGAATAAACTTGGTTCCCCCGAACTCATACCCTCTTCCATTACCTTACGAGCCTACGACAGACGACCATCATCTCCTGAAGGGCTCTTCCAAAATGTCCCCATAGAAATCGAGGGCAAGACTATTATCATCGACATTGAAGTTATCGATGCCCCACTCGATTATAATATCATGTTCAGTCATAGCTACATGTACGCTATGAAGGCAATTCACTCTTCCATCTTTCGAACAATGATGTTCCCCCACAACGGGAAGATCATTACCATTGACCAAGTCTCACATTACGAGCCTAGCCCATCGACCAACATCGATAACATTCTTCCTCTCATCCACACAAGTCATGATGCATACCCACTCGTCAAAATGGGTCTTGGCATTTTCAAAGACCCATCATTGTTAGGAACTTACCATGGAGAACCACCGCTCCTTCCTCCTTCCAATCAAGTATGCATCGTATCATCTAACGAAACTAACATAGAGTATACCCTTCCTCCTAGGGAGGCTTCTATCATCTTTGACGTCCCACTAGTCATAGAACTTCCCCCTCACAAGCCTCTTATGAACTCATCGACCCCACCAGTCCATGATTTCACCTCTCCCCAAGGACATATCCTAGTTTGGGAGACAGTTCCCCAATCCATCACTCAAATCCCCTTCTTTTACCCTCCACCGGGCATCGAATCTTTCCAGGTAGCTGCAATGCTTACCCTCCCTAATATGGTGTTAGCAATTCCAGTTTGGTATTTACATCCACCTGAGATGGTCCCTTGACCATCCCTTCCCCCCTAAATGGAAGGAATCCCCACGACGATTCCCATACTTAATCCCACCATACCCTCTACACCCCCACTCACTACCCCTCTTGCTATAGCTAGGGGTAGGAGAAAGAAGAAGGATCCCACAACTCCACTTCCTCCGCACATCCAACCTCCTTGCGCACTATGTGAGAAAGATGGACACCAAACCAACAACTGCCCATCTCTACCAGAGTTACAGAATTTGATTCCACTCAGTCAAACTCCCTCAACACTCGCCACTATAGCTAGTACCGCCGCTACCACCCCCCATTCAAGTATTAAAGGGTTGCAAACCAAATTTGCTTGTGCTATATGTTCAGAATATGGCCATTATACCCACCATTTCCCAACATTGCCATGCTTTCGACAGACATTAGCCACAGTACATCAAAGCTTCCAGAGCAAACCCCGCCCAGCTACATCATCCTTACCAACAATCACTAACATCCATTATGTCACAACTTTAGTCAATGAACGTATGAGATTCCCTTGCACTCTATGTGAATCATTTGATCATTTTACATACCAGTGTCCTATGATCATTGAATACCGACAACGCCAATTGAACCTGCTTCACAGACCCATAGAATCAATAGTTGACCTTACCTCGTCACTATAGGTTCTTCATGTCATTTCCCCCAAACCCAAGGCCCTTCCAACGCCTGCATGGTTCTTGGATGACTTATCTGAGGATTCACCCCCCAATCCCACCAACTCTCTCGCTCATTTCCCTACGGAAATTTTACACCCAACTACCACGGGTACTCCTCAGCACTTCAATATTTGGTTTATGTCGAGCGAACCATCGCCATATCCTTGCATCATTCCCACTGCTTCTTCATCACTAGGGGGAAACCACATGACAACAGTCACCGATATCACTCTTCATGACCCCTTGTATTCCCGTCAATTCCACTGTGACGAGGAAATACTCGAAGAGTTAAGAAACCCTGACTACCCATGGGATGCGCTACACCACCGCACACTCTTCTTTCCACAAGAATCCTCCATGCCTCCTAACCAACACCCCATCTACATGGTCGAAACCAAGGATTTTATCCCATCAGGACCTATCGACTGGTTCAAAAACCCCATTCCTACCCCTGATGCTTTTGAAGAAGGCAACATGGCCAACATTTCCCCGACCATTAAGATTGACATTTCCATCAAAAATGGCATCTTCAAGGAAATCACCATTGAAGCTGCTTTCACTCCTCAAGAAATCACCGCCTATAAAGCCCTCTTCCAGGAATATCAGGATATTTTTTCCTGGTCATACACAGAAATGCCTCACCTCAATCCCTCTATCGTCGAACATTGCATCGACACCTGGCCCGACATTACACCAATTCGTAAAAAACAACGACCACTACACCCATCCAAAGAAGCGACCATCAAAGCCAAAATTGACAAATTATGCGTTGTCGAGTTCATCTACCCCATCGCCTATACATCATGGGTTTCCAACCCTGTACCCGTTAACAAAAAATAGGGCACTATCTGCGTCTACACAGACTTTCGTGATCTCAATCACGCATGTCCCAAAGACAACTTTCCAATGCCTTTCATCGATAAAATTATCGATGACTGTGCAGGCCATGAGGCTCTATCCTTCATGGACAGTTTCTCTGGTTATAATCAAATTCAAATTCACCCAGCCGATCAGTACAAAACCGCATTCACTACCCCTTGGGGTAATTTTTCCTATCCTGTCAGGCCTTTTGGCTTAAAGAATGATGGCACAACTTTCCAATGGGCTATGACATACATTTTTCATGATTTGGCTCATATCATCCTCGCATACTTGGATGACCTCACAACTCGATCCAAGAAATGCATCCAACATATTGATGATTTACGAATCATCTTCCAACAGTGTCGTCAGTACAACATCTGCTTGAATCCCCTCAAGTGTGTTTTTTGCGTCACCGTGGGGCGCCTCCTTGAACTCATCATTTCCAAAAGCTGTATTACCGTGGACCCCCTAAAATTCCAATCTATCACGGAAATTCCACCTCCCCGGAATTTACGTCAACTTCAGAGCCTACAAGGTAAGGCTAACTTTCTACAACAATTTGTCCCAGACTACGCCATTCGTGCACATGGTTTCCTTCGCTTACTACATTGCGACATCCCATTTCACTGGGATGAACATGCCCAACAATCCTTTGACGATCTTAAAATAGCGCTCTCCAACGCCCCTTTAATTAGTGCACCTGACTATAATCGCGACTATATCCTCTACGTATTAGCATCAGTTGTTTTAGTAGCAGGAGTTCTTGTTCAGCTAGGTGATGACAATCATGAGCATGTCATTTATTACATTATTAAAAACCTCTCAGGGCCACCCTTGAAGTATAAACACGAAGAGAAACTAACCCTTTCAGTCGTCCTTGCAGTCTAGAAACTGTGTCACTACATTCTGCTTCGCACATCTAAGGTTGTAGCAGATTCCAACCCTATGCAATACTTGCTCAGTCGTCGAAAAATTAACAGAAACTTTGCTCGATGGATCGTTATCCTTCAGGAGTATGATATTGAATTCTCAACACTCAAGAGAAAGAAAGCCCTCGTTCTCACTGAACTTGTCACAACCCTCCCCTTTGACACAACCAGTGCCCCCGTCAATACAAACTTTCCCAACAAACACCTCTTTTACATCAATTCGGATGATCCTTGGTACGCCGACCTCCTCGGCTACCTCCAAACTCAAAAGTTAGGTAACCACCTTTCACGAGATGATCATCGTCGTATTCGCCACCAGGCCCCCCGCTACCTCCTTATTGGAGACATCTTATACCAGTGAGGGGTCGATACCATTCTTCGTCGATGCCTGACCATTGACGAGGTCGATAGAGTCTTGAACAACTTCCACAGCGGCGCCTGTGGGGGACATCTTTCGATAATATCCACTACTCAGAATATTATCCGAGCAGGTTACTTCTAGCCTACCTTGTTTCACGATTTCATTCACGCTGTGAAACGATGCGAGAGGTGTTAACTTTATTCCAGCAAAGCCCGAGCACCATCTGCTCTTCTTCATCTAATCATCACTGCCGACCCTTTTGTAAATGGGGCATCGACTTCATGACTTGTAATCCCCCCTCTAGCAATGGACACAAATACATTGTTGTCGTAGTCGATTACTTCACCAAATGGGTTGAAGCTATGCCCACCTTCAACAATACCGCTGACACCACAATGCATTTTTTCTTTAAGCACGTCATATCTCGCTTTGGAGTACCACTCCAACTTGTTTCTGATCATGGGAAACACTTCAATAATGAGATTTTTGTCGAACTCTAATATTGGTTAGGATTATCCTATGAGTTTTCCTCACCATATTTCCCTCAGTCTAATAGATAGGTCAAAGCAGTTAACAAGGTCCTGAAGACAATGTTACAGTGCATGGTTAATAAACATAAGACCAATTGGCATCATATGTTATTTTCTATGCTATGGGCTTACCGTACGGCTGTGAAAATAGCTACTGGTTTCACACCGTTTCATCTAGTCCATGGGGTTGAGGCCACTCTTCCCATTGAGTGTGAAATTACCACCTTACGCATCGCAATTAAGCTATTACCTGACACTGCTCCAATGGAGCAGTGCTTGCTGAGCTTACAGTCTCTGGATGAAGATCGTCGATCCTCATTACATAACAATGAGGTTGCTAAAAAATGATCAAAAGCTACCTTTGATCGACATGTCAACCTTCACTCATTCCGCGAAGGAGACCTCGTCCTTGCTTATGATATCGCTCATGATACCTTTGGCCATGGAAAATTTGAGTCACTATGGCATGGCTCATACATTATCCAACATTGCCTTACCAAAGGCGCATACATCCTGGCCTCTCCTGAAGGCCTCTCTCTCAAAGAACCTGTCAACGGGTTATACTTAAAGAAATTTTATGCTTAGACGTAGTCATTCTACTTTAGGTTATTTATTTTATAGTTTTTTTAATCTTTTTTACATCCTTTATGTCTAAACTATCATTTGTGCTATTGACAGATGCTTCCTCCACCGGCCTACCACATCGGTTAAGCCGACGATGCCAGCCATTGGACACAAAATCTCGCCTCGGCCGCTTGGGCTCTCTACACCCCCTCACATGAAATTCTCCATTCGAGCGGCATATGTTTGGGTTCTGTGACCAACAATCAAGCCGAATACATTGTCATCATTAGCCTCCTAGTTGATGCCCAACATCATCATATTCGTCACCTTAGCATCTTTCTCAACTCTCAACTAGTCGTTCTCCAAATCAACAATGTGTACCGCATACACGATCCTTGCCTCTTTCACAAATACCTGTAGGTTAGACTCTTATATCGACATTTTGATTCCTTCACATTTGCACATATTCCAAGACAATTGAATCAAATTACAGATAACCTAGATAATATTGTGTTAGACTGGCATATATCACATCAAGCTACCTCTACACATACATAAACATAACAACAACCTGTTACAGCATATATAGATTAGACATCATCAACACATTTAACAAAACACATGTAAACACCACATAGATCTCAAAAATGTATACTCATGTATATATAAAACGGTCCACAGTGCCATCCCAATGTTTACATACAAAAATACAAGTATTTGCATGCCAGTGAAGCACCTCGGTACAAAATGGGCTCACCAGCATATATACAAAAATACAACAAATACATAGAGCACCACTCAAGGTGCCTCTAGAGCACCACCGTCTGCCCCTCCCTTAGGCGGTGGTTTCCCACCCACTACTGGTCCTTCCTGCCCCGGAGGTAGTCATTTGGTCATCGCAGTACTAGCCACTGTTGCCCGTTGTACCACAGCCTGCCATGGAGAAAAAATCCCCACACACTTCTCCAGGATGCCCTCATCCTAGATATGAGACCACATGCCCTCAAGCACGCCCTGTATCACCACCTCCAGGTTATAGCGTATGTCCTCAAAATCTACTTCGGCATCCACCAGAGGAGAATGTGATGGCCCGGCACCAGGGTCATCAAAATGGTGTCTCCTCGCTGCTCTCTCAGGATCAGCTGGTCTCGCCATGATGTCCTCGCATCGACATCTCTCTCCAACCCGCAACCCTCTCTGTGGTGATATCTCTAGCTCCTGATGAGCTGGCACTCTCCGCAACTCCACCTCGCGCCCATGAGGTGCCACATCTTCACATACAAACAAGCAACAAATAGTATCAACATCTATATCATATACACATGTCATGCTATCTCAAACAAAAAACATATATATTAAAATCATCAACATACCTCAATGGTCAAACACCTCCCCTGGAGGTAGCACCATGTCCGAATCCTCCCGGAAGTCAACCCCGGCATAGGGGAACTGCAATATCACCTGTGGCATCTGCCGCCACACCTACGCCACCTTAGCAGTAAAGAAGTGACCACCCTCGCCACCACCATGGCAAAGAAAAATAGTCGACCACCACTTTAGTCACGACTCTCGTGCCCCAAGCGCACCCAATAAAATCCTAGGGTGGAACATAGGCACCCTCTCCAAAAACCAAGCCACCAGGATGGACTCGAAAGAAAAATATCCTATATTCGTGGACTGACAGTGGTCCAGCTGCCCTACAATCCTAGCATGCAGCGTAAGCCCCCAGGCGAAGTGCTTGCCGACCAATACCCTCTCCATCACACACAACTGATCACCACTGATCTGCTCCATCGCCAGAGACCCATAAACTCTCACAATCATAACTGCTATACAGCGATGCGCAAGGGCATCCATCACCCCAATGCTCACCATAGTGCCAGACATAAAGTTCACCCCTGAATAGTATCTTTGGCCAAATTTCGCTAGCGACACATCCCTTTACAACACCGGCGTTCCCCGAAATGGGAGCCCATTCAAAAAGTATACATCCTCCACCCCAATGAAGGCAATCTTCTCTCCTCGCACTATGAAACAATGCAGGTCTAGACTCCACATCTAGATAAGAAACTGCAAGAGATACTCCTACGCCTATATCAACGGGCACTCAAAGAACTTCAGTAGCCCATAGGTTGCCAAAGTTTCATGTACCCCCAGCTCCTCAATATCCACGACGTCTCTCAGATGGGACCAATCCCACTCTCACCAACCAACTGACATCGTGCACAATGATCGCCTGCAACCACATAAAACAGTCCTACCTCAGCCAAGTGGACCATAAACAACCTTAAAAATATAATTTTTACACCTGTCAACCTTGCCTCCAAGGTGCGACTGTTTAAACCCACAGGCGCACACACGTGCGTGCCTGTTCACTCCATAGGCGCGCACGTATGCGCTCCTGTTCACTACCCAAGCACACTCTCAGGAATGCATGCATGCGCGCCTAGTCAACTTACAGGCACTCTTTAAAGCGCACCTATCCAATACACACCCACACACACATGCACAGTTGTGCAGCCAACAGGCGCGCACACAGTGCGCGCCTACTTCCAGATTGCCCGTGCACATGGTGGCCCACACTCATCAAACCCGCTGTACAACCCTCCATACAGCCCCTGCCCAAAAAATGAAACCCTAATTCTATGCAGGATGATAAGATCACTAACTTAAAGCTCGCTGGTCCTCAATCAGATTCCTCATCCTCCCCAAATCTCCAAGTCTCCTCTAAATCCTTCTCGTCTAGTCACTATCACAACAAGTACAAATGAGGTGGCCATGTGGGCCCTACAACTATATATAGGACTTTTTTCCAAACTTCCACTCACCATTCAAGGAGCTCCGAGTGTCCATTTCTCGATCCGTCTTCAGCCACAGGATCAACATCCTGTCATCTACATCACGATAGTCCCTAGGTCTCTTTTCATCCTGAGCCCCTAGGACACTAGTTTTTCATACCCCGACCAGGTACGCATGCACACATTCAAAATTATCAAATACATGCTCATATATTCGATTCTCTTCAGATATTGTTTATGTCGGGTATTTGGTTTTCATGTGTGCAGATACTTGGTCATCGTACATCAACAAAACCCCTTCAGGTATATACTCAACACTGGCATGTAGTCATTCCCTCTGAATCTCACTTGCATCTCTAGTCACACCCTCTGACATTTTCCTTTAGGATCCCCATTTCCAGCTCTATAGTACCAACACCTCCATTTTCATCTTCGGTACTATCACCCGGTAGCACTCTTAGCCACATGAGTTGTCCCATTCATAGCACCCTTTTGCGCCTTTGACACTCATGCTGTTTTTCACAACCCTTTAGGGATGGGAGTCTCGATAGTCTTACATCATGTCGTGAATCAACCACATACTCCTTCTCCTCATTTTGCTAGCTTTCCCAATGGACTCCCAGATTATCTCTTCACGGTTCTATTTTTTGACTGCACCTCCATAGTATCATGAACCCTCCATTTCATCCACAATCAGTTTGCCCATCTGCTAATTTCCCTTCACTTCACTTTCCTCATACAAAAACCCACCCATGGGGCCCCCAGCCTCCACCAATTCTCCAAGCAAGTTCTACCCTACCTGAGCCAACCATATCACATTGGGGCACCCGTTTCTATATTTGTACACTTATCCCAAATTATTCTTTATTTATTGTACACACGCCTTTGTTTCCAGCAGTTACATTACCTTTTTGTCGTCACATTTGGTGACCTTCTTCCCTTTTTTGGCCAACGCAAACCATGTCACCCTTGGTTGGGGCACTACTTATCATCTACCCTTGATGACATCGTCCATATCTTCAGAGTACCCCACAGGCCACTTATCTCTTCCCTTTGAGTTTATTCACTTTGTCCCACCTCTGGCACAACTTATTTCCTGTCTTGCTCTCCCCCTGACACTCGACCTTGTTGAACGGTTGCGGCCACTTTTATCTCACATATACTCCAACCAAGGGCAGTATTGAGTCTTCCTACATATTGAATTCATCCATGTACCTCCTCAACTTCCTAACCTCACCTCATAGATTTCACGAAGCCATTTGCTTCTGGGAGTCACGTCCCCCTTTTTGTCGACATCGACACAATTTTCCAGAAGGGAGACAATATCTTGATTCTCATTACCCATCCAATGAGAGATCTTAGACAACATAGGGAGAACCACAATTTCTCCTTGCTATCGTTGACCCCCATAACATTCGACGTCAACACTTTCTGATGTTACGGTGGGTCTTACTTTGTGACTATTGCAGTTAGTTCTTATACTTTCCGAAGACCTCTGAACTTGGTCAGGCTATCAATGCCTATAGAATCCGTGATAATTCTTACAGATGTCACTTCCTACTATTCAGAGTATGTTCCTCCACAGAATTGTCTTATGCCATTATCACGATCACCCCCGAGGGCACTGCAATTGTCTACATCAACAATTCATTCCTCTTTTTGAGTTACATGACACGAGCATGGGGCATGCCCGCCTCGTTTGTACACAGTTTATTTTTTACACACCTCATGGAAGGTTGGGTTCTACAGGTTCCTTTTTACCTCCAACAGATAGATCTGGGAAATCCCACTATTTCTCTCTCTTACAACAACACTCTTAGTAGAAGAAACATTGATGGATTTCGGCTATACGTATTCTCCTAACCTCATCCATCAGGGGGCATCTGTTATCACTGAAATTTCGTCCGCAAATGGTTACAAGAATTCAACATCGTCAAACAGTTATGGGGTCATCCATGGACCTGAATTAACACAAAAGAATTCATAAAGGGTAAAAAACTATACAAATAGTGAAAAAATTGAAGGGCGCTATGAAGACACTGGGCGTGCGCGCACATGTGCAAAACATAAACGCAAGATTCACGCACATGCGCATGATGCGCGACTGTTGTCGCAAAAATCCGCGCACCTACGAAATGATGCATTTATGAGAGTGGTCGGCCTCCCACCCACTTCTGGTTCAACTTCCAAGTTGATTTGACACCCAAATCTGGACTGGATTCGACTGGGTGGCTGGTCAAAGACCTAGAAATTCCCTAATTAGCCTC
>ML798037.1:74652-86309 GCA_009831015.1 Picea engelmannii | reverse complement strand
ATAATTCAAGCCTATTCCAAGGAGGAGATCATGGAGATTTGGTTGGAATATCGTATCCAAGATGTATGAGAGATATGTGTGAGGATTTGAAGGGATAATATTTTGTAATAATGGGAAATAGGTTGAGAGAATAGTGGATCTTTAATTATGAGATGGTTATCTTATCTTCAAGGATCTCATGTATAAAAGAGAGTGCTCTCTCTACATGAGGATTCAATTAGAGTATGGAATTAGAGTAGTAATCATTTGAGTAGTCAAGGAGTAATTAGGATGACAAAGAGAGTATTCATTAGGATTTGAAAGAAAGGGATTCTTAGCTTTGATTCATGGTTTGGTTTTCATGCTTTCATTATTATGTTATGAAGATTGATTTGGTTATTGTAATGTAAGGTTGCTTCATTGGCATGAGCTCACATATGTTGTTGTTTCATTCAACTCTTCACATGTTTTATTTTCTTTTCCTTCATGTAGTTCTCCATTCCTAGATTAATTTCATTTATGAAATTTCTCATTCCTAGATTAATTTCATTTACACAATTTCTCATTCCTAGATTAATTTCAATTCCAAGTCGTGTGTTTCAATTTCCTTCATTAGATTAATGATTCAATTTCAGTTGTAATTTAAACATTAGATTAGATTAGTTCTTCTTCAATCTTGCATATACTTTGTGTGTGCTTCGTAAGTTTATGAACCTTAGATTGACAAATTAAATAGTTGGGCAAATACTACCACTCAATTAATGCAACATTAGTTCGGCCCAATATAACGATTGATGTTCCCTTGTTACGATTGTTGTTCCTTTTGCAGGTAGTTCTATTCATTTGAACGGAACAATTGTCGTTCCTTTTGTTATGATTGTTGTCCCTATGCAAGGGTTGCATCTCTGGAGGACGGGTATTGAAAAAACGGAAGGTAAGAACCTGCGTAGGCAACAAGTAAAACGCTTGTGCCAGCGCCTACCTGCAGATGATGCATAGAGGTTATATTTTAGGACATATTTAGAGCCCAACAATATCCAAGACTCCTTATAGGATGAATACACCAGAGCTTAAGAAATTGCAAATGAAACATGAAGAGATTCTGAAGAAGGGTTATATACACCCAAGTGTGTCACCTTGGGGTGCCCCAGTATTATTTGTGAAGAAGAAGGATGGTACATTGATGCTTTTCATTGACTTCAGATAGGTAAGGATTAAAGAGGAATACATCAACAAGACCACCTTTAGGACAAGATATGATCATTATGATATCAAAGTGGTGACATTTGGGTTATCAAATCCGCCAGTTTTTTTCATGTGCCTAATGAATGGTGTTTTTCGAGAATATTTAGACAAGTTTATCCTTGTATATTCCAAGTCATAAGAAGAGCATGAGAATCATTTGAGGATGGTGTTGCAAGTGCTAAGAGAACATCAATTGTATGCCAAATTGATCAAGTGCTCATTTTATCAAAACATAATTCACTATTTGGGGCATATCATATCTAAAGAAGGGATAGCAGTGGACCCTGAAATGATTAAGGCCATTAAAGGGTGGAAAACACCTAAAAATGTGATATAAGTTAGATCCTTCATGGGTCTATCTGGCTACTATAGGAAATTCATTGCAGTATTTTCAAGAATAGCTCATCCCATGACTTTCTTGCAAAGGAAGGGGAAAAAGTTTCAATGGACATAGGAATGTGAAAAGAGCTTCCAGCAATTGAATAAGTTGTTAAACAGTGCTCCAATTCTAAATATTGTAGATCCGAATGAAGAATTTGTGGTTTTCACAGACCCATGCAAAGAAGGACTAGGTGGAGTCCTCAGTCAAAATGGGTTCATGATAGGCTTTGAATCCAGGAAATTGAAACTACGCCACTCACGATTTGGAGTTGGTATCCATTTTACATGCTCTAAATAAATGGATACACTACCTCATGGGAAAGAGGTTTGATCTTAGGACATACCATCATAGTTTGAATTATTTGTTTGATCACCCTACATTGAATGCCAGGAAGAGATGATGGTTGGAAATCCTCTGTGAATATGACTTTGATATCAAGCATATCAAAGGAAAGGAGAACAAAGTAGTTGATGCACTCAGCAGGAAAGTGCATGAAATACATGTTACAACTATTAGCATGTATCAGACAAATCTTAAAGGCATAATTTATGAAGCTACAAAAGTTGATTGCCAGTACATGGAATTGGTAACTAAATTGCAGGAAGGTAAAATCCAGCAAAAAGATGAAGATTATGAATTGGGAATCGATTGAATTCTCTTGTACAGAAACAAATTTTATGTACCCAATTATCCTGAATTGAGGAGTGTGATTTTGAAATAAATTCATAATTTGCCTTATGTTGGACACCTAGGATATCATAAAAAAAATTCAATAGTCAAGAGCCAATATTATTAGTTAGGCATGAAGAAATAAATTGTAGAGTACATAGCCAAATGCTTGGAGTGTCAAAGGGTCAAGGCTTAGCATAAACACCCAGCTGGGTTGCTACAACCATTAACCATCCTTGAGTGGAAGTGGGAAGTGGTGACAATGGATTTCATCATAGGATTACCCAGAAAAAACAAACAACATGATTCCATCATGGTAGTGGTAGCTAAGCTCACGAAGGCCGCACATTTTATCCCATTGAAGACTACTCATAAGGAAACCAACATTGATGATATTTATATGAGGGAAGTAGCATGATTGTATGATATTCCTGACACAATTGTGTCTAACAGAGACCCAAATGTTACCTTGAAGTTATGGAGAGGATTATTCAAGGGGTTCAGAACGAACTTGAACTTTAGCAGAACCTATCATCATGAGTTAGATGAACAAACAGAAAGAGTAAATCAAGTGATAGAAGATATGTTAAGAATGTATGTGATGGAAAAACCATGTAAATGGGAAGATTATCTACACTTGATAGAATTTGCCTACAACAATGGGTATCAAGCATCACTAAAGATGAGGTTGTTTGAAGAACTTTATGGAAAAAAGTGCAACACCTTGGTAATCTGGGACAACCCAGCTGATAGGGAAGTGGTTGGGCTAGAGTTTCTCAAGGAAATGGAAGAAAAATTGTTAAAGATAAAGATGAATTTGAAGGTTGCCCAAGATAGGCAGAAAAGGTATGCAGACAAAGTTAGAACCCAGAGGGAGTTTAAAGTGGGTGATCATGTTTTCCTGAAGGTGAAATCCAACAGAAGTTCCCTGAAGTTGGGAAATTGTTCCAAGTTGGCAGCCAAATATTGCAGACCTTTTGAAATTCTAGAAAGAATTGGACTAGTAGCTTATATGATCGCATTGCCTGCATCCATGACTACTCACAATGTATTTCATGTATCATTTCTCAAGAAGTATATACCTAATGCTAATCATGTGATCTATTGGAATGTGATTCAGGTGGAGCAAGAAGGTGCTTTGCAAGTGCAACCTGTACGCATACTGGACTGGACGAGTGAGCAACTCTAGAATCGAGTCGTAAATCATGTAAAGGTTTAGTGGAAGTGGTACAGTCCTGAGGACGCAACATGGGAGAATGAATATGTTATGTGGGTAGAGTAGCCACATATTTTTGAAGATTCTAGAAATCTTGTTGTTGTTGTGTAAATAAGTTGCACCAAGGACAGTGCAAAAATAAGGGGAGGGGATTGTAACACCCGAAGGCCAAGCCCCTGCTGAATTGTAATTATGTTTATAGGTTGGTGAGCCAAGTGTTTATAATCTATAAGACTTATGTTTTTATTAGGCCGGAGAGACAGATGTTAAGTCCAATGAGCCTGATTTTGTATATGTAAATTATCACATCATTAATAAAATTACATAGTTGTGTGTAGACTGAGCATGAAGAAAGAGTTATGGGGGACTAATATCCACTAGGTAGGGAAAGAGATGGGGCTAAGTGTCTAGGAATAGGGTCTAAGCTAGAGGGCTTACCTATAAAGGAATAATATTATATTATTATTTTCTAGAGGCTAAGGTTTGACATAACCTATGTTGTCCTAAGTTCCTAGAGAAAGGGAATGAGTGTTAAGTGGAGCTCATGTAGCTTCAAGAAGACATGTGTCAACCTAGGCGCATGCAGTTTTTAGGTGAGAAATTCATTTCGTTGGGGGTTCCCTCACCACTCTCGTGATGTTTGCCACTCTAGAAGTCAACAATACTCCCCACTAATGCATGCACTAAGACAGAGAGAGACTTGACACAACTAGCCATATTCCTTAATTGTTGATCTCTGCAACTTCTAAAACCTACACACTGTGTTATGAAGCTAACTGTTTTTTTTATGAAGCACATCTCGACTGCATAGTGTATGAGCCACATCGTGCCTTATCCTCTCTTTTTTTCTACCCATGTTTTCTCTAGATTGGTGTGGATTGTTGTCATTACCAGAGCCCATACCCAATTTTTGTTGCAGAGGTTACCCGCTGGACATAGGAGCTAGATACAAGAGGAAGGTTGTCAGGACTGTGAAAAACTCTCTCTAGGTGAGAGAGTGTGTTGAGGAAGTGATTTATCCTTGAGGGAGTCCTGTAGAAGGTACAATACTCTGAGACTTCCATTCCAGCCTATTTATGAAGCCCTGGAAGGGAGGTGGACAACTGATGAACTTGTGATAGTGAAGGTGTACACTCCCAGGGTGGGACAGGTGTGTGGATAATGAGGGTCTATGGGTTATGGGTGTAAGTGGATCCTGGGAGAAAATCCTTCATGTTGATCTGTGTGACTTTCTTGTTGTCCTTGCCAAACCTAGGAATCCCTTGCCCAATAGAGTTTAGTTCCAACTCAGGGGTGGACCACTGTTGATCATGATGAGCATTGTGGTCTAAGGATGGGAGGTTCATGGAAGGTTTACATGCAGTTGGTGTACTTCATTTAAAATATAAGTACCCATTTCTCTATTCATTTACATGTTGTGTATTTGTACATGCTATATTGATGAGTATTGCCTATATATGTTGTTATATTTATGGTTCTGTCTATGATTACTGCATGTATGTTTTTACTACTATTTCTTCATTAAGCTATGTGATAGTAGAGTGTAAATCATCTGTTAAATATTGGTATGTGTTATTATCACTTCTGCAAGAATATGTGTATGTACAAAATGTTTATGTCTGGTTAAAATTGCATTAGATATATGTGTGTGTGTGTGTGTGTGTGTGTGTGTGTGTATGATCGAGCATGTTAGTTTTCTAAGGTGATGTTTCCCAGCCTATTGGTGGTGGCTGGGAACATTACAAATTTGGTATCAGAGAAGAAAAAAAAAGATACAGTTGTTTAGGTAGCGTGCCCGACAGAGGTTTGAGGGTCAGGGACGTTACAAGGAAGATGAGATGGCTATAATTTTTAAGTGAATACGATTTTGACATCAAGCATATCAAAGAAAAAAAAATAAAAATTCAATGCACTTGGTAGAAGAGTACATCTCATGCATGCTACAACTGTTAGTATGCATCAGTCAGATTTAAAGAGCATAATTTTAGATGATGTTGTCACATATCAACATTACCTACAGGTAAATAAAATATTACAGCAAGAAAATGTACAACATAAAATTAAAGAATATGAGATGAAGGAAGATGGATTACTTATGCATAAAAATAGAATTTATGTTCCTAGTTCTGAAGAACTTAGGAATTTGGTATTAAAAGAAATGCATGATGTTCCATATGACGAACATCTCGGTTACCAGGAAAAAATCGCAACAATAAGAATTCAATTCTTTTGGCCAGGAAATAAAAGAGATGTTGTTGATTACATTACCATATGTATGGAATGTCAGAGACTAAAGGCTAAGCATAGGCACCCAATGGGTTTTCTACATCCATTACCAATACAAGAGAAGAAATGGGAAGTGGTAACCATTGATTTTATTACTAAATTTCCTAGGACAACAAGACAATGTGATTCAATCATGGAAGTTGTTGATAAATTGACAATACTGCTCATTTTGTTCCTGTAAAAACGACTCATACAACAACTAATATTGCACAAATTCACATGAGGGATATTTCTAGGTTGCATGGCACACCTAAGGAAATTGTCTCAGATAGCGACACAAAGTTTACTTCAAATTTGTAGAGGGGATTATTTAAAGGATTTGGTACAAATATGAATTTTAGAACAACATACCATCCATAGTCAAATGGGAATACAGAGAGAGGAATCCAAGTAATTGAATACATGTTGAGAATGCATGTGATGGATAAGACATCTAAGTGGGAAGATTACTTGTACTTGGTTGATCTTTCCTATAATAATGGGTATCAAGATTCATTGAAAATGAGCCCATTTGAAGATTTGTATGGTAGGAAATGCAATACTCCAGTGAGTTGGGACAACCCAACAAATAGAGTTGTCCTTGGACTATAATTGCTCAAGGATATGGAAGACTAGATGGTTAGAATTAAGAAGAATTCAAAGGTATCTCAAGATAGACAAAACATTTATGTAGATAAGAACATGACAACTAGAGAATTTAAAGTGGGGGGGCATGTTCTTTTAAAAGTGAATCCCAAGAAGAGCTCTTTGAACTTGGGTAGTTGTACAAAGCTAGTAGCCATATTCTATAGTCCATTTGAGATATTGGACATAATAGGGTTAGTTTCATACATGCTTTCATTTCCTGCTTCCATGAATGTGCATAATTCATTTCATGTATCTTTGATAAAACAAATATGTACATGATCCTAACCATGTTATTGATTGGCATCTGATTCAGGTAGAGACAGAGGGATACTTTTAGTTCCATCCAATGTGAATATTGGACAACAAATTCAAAATGCTCTGGAATCGAGTTATAGAGATGGTAAAAGTTCAGTGGACCTACTATAGTCCCGAAGTACTTGGGAGCATGAAGATGCCATGCAGACAGAGTACCCACAAAGTTTTGAATAAATTTTGAAATTTTGATTTATGTTTTGTATATGCACTGAGGACAATGCCAAAATAAGGGGGAGGGAAATGTAATACCCTAGTTTTGAACCCTATATTAAATAATGTATTTTGTTAATCTATGAAAGGACAAAGTTCCCAAACAATTAAAAGAGGTTAGTGTGCCTAGGAAATGTAATTTTTTGATCATTATTAATAAGAAATACATCACTGGATTCTAGACAGAAAAGAACAAGAGTTATAGGGGGATATGATTCCACAAGAGAGGGGGTTTGAGGGGCTAAGTATTTATTTTATATTTTATCTACCCATAATTTTTGAATGTAGAGGAGTGGTTATATGATATTCTTGGGGAAGGACACATGGTTCTTGATTTGCAAGTAAATATATAAACCCATCTTCTGGATTGTTTGGGGTATTTTTCTTCTTCACTCATTCACCAACTGACTCATTGTTCATTGTTCATTGTTAACACTTTTCATTTTGTTCTCTCTCCACTCATTCTTTCACCCATTCATATTTCCTCATTCGTGTTTTGGCTTGGGAAATGAAAAAAAATTGTTGGAGAGGAGCCATGGTTTTTATTGGTTGTAAAGAATGATGGTGTATTCCAACCATGAATTATTGCCTTCATGTCTGAGATGCCTTGGCATGTGTTAAGTGTTCCTCACAACTGTGAATCCTGAGAGTCCTAACATGAATATTATTGACCATATCCATTGGAGCCCTGGAAGGATATGGACCACTTGAGGGACTGTGTGACAGAGAAGGCGGTCCATTCTCTTGGGTTGTGCAAGTTGGGTAGAAGAGAGCTTGTGTACTTTGGATTGTTGTGGGTGCTGAAAATCCTATGAGAGATTGAGTGTTGACTATTTTGGGAATCTTAGTGACACTCTGGAACCATCCATGTGGATTCGTATCCCTGTCTCGGGGGTGACATTGTTGTTGAGACTTATAAAAACAATGTCTATGGTTGGGTGGAACTTCCTTGGTCTACAGCCAATTGGTGATTCGTTTCATGAAAGTTAAGTGATCTCTTCTATGGCTTTATTTACATGTGTATTTATTCTGCTGTGTATTTATTTATCTATGAAATTTGTATCTATAATATGCATGCTTGCTGGTTAATTCTGTACGTAACATATATCTCATTTATTTATGTTGTAGCATGAATATTTAACTCTCCATGTGAATATTCAATTCCTCTTCATTAATTAAAAATTTATTCGAATTCGAGATAAGTTCATAGGTTATTTTTTTGGTAGCATGCACAACCTGTGGGTGGTTGGGTATGTTGTTGTTGTAGTAGTGTATCCGGGCCTGGGGGTGGTTGGGTACATTATAGGGTCTACGAAGGGGACTAAGCCACGGGGCTTAAAGAAAGAAATACTAATAAAATATTTTCATCAAAGGAAAAAGGAAAGGACATGATTTTTTCCTAAGTATTTGGAAAGGGGAAATGAATCATGAAGAGTTTCAAAGGAAACTTGAGTAAGTGGTGATTGACACTCCATAAGAATGAAAAAAAAATAGCAAACCTTAGTGATTTTTTCTCATTCGATCCATCCATTGGAGGGGACTATTATGCTCTCCGTGTTTGGTACCATATTCCTATTGTTGTAAGTGTTTCTGCTATATTTTCCATTTTACTAAAGAATTCTTAAGGGGCATTTGTTGGGAGTTAAGAAGAGGCATGTTGTCAGGCCCGTGTGAATTCTCTCCAAGTGAGAGAATTGCAGGGAATTTGATTCCCAGAGGTGCCAAGTTGCAGTTAAAGAACTTTGAATCTTCTTGTTTTTCTTGTTATCAAAGCTTGGTAGGGAAGTGGGATATCCATAGGCAGAACACTTCCTGGGTGGGACAAGCATGTGGGGAAATTAGAGAGTTTTGATTGGTTGTTGAACTTGGCACATGAATTGAGATATTGTTTCTACTGAGAGACCTTCTAGGATATGATTTCCTTTCCCATTTGGATTTTAGGCCCCACCTCGGGGGTGACCTACTGATCCAAATTTTATTGGGTATATGGTCTAAATTTGGATGCAAAAGTCATAAATCTATAAAGCTAATAGATTTCCCATGTGGATCAAGGAGATTCCCACCTCCTCATTAATTAATTGGGCTAACATGTTTCCCATATGGGTCAAAGAGAGTCCCACCTCTCCATTATTTTATTGGGTTTTATTTTCCACTACTTAGTTGGGTATTTATATCTATTATTATAATAATAGAGACTCATTTAATAAGGTCTTTCCATTATTGTATCGGGTTTTATTTTCCACTAGTTAGTTGGGTAGTTAGATCTATTATACTAATAATAGAGACTCATTTAATGAGATATTTTTTACTTTGTCCGATGGACAATTTTGTAATGTTATATAAAGGCCTAGAAAGCCTTATCAGAATATCAAGTTACTCATTTTGGCTTCTCCCATATTTTCTATTGTTCATTGTGACTTTAATTAGCTCTGAGTGATTTACTAGTAATTAGTTTTAGATGTGAGGATCATCTTTGAGCCTCACCTCTCGAGTACTTCATTTACATGTTTTATTTCCATGATTCTTTTCATGCAATATTGGCACATCTAATCTCCTCCTCTCTCAACATTAAAGACATCAAGTTCTCATCTCCCAAGATATGGATCAGTGGTATCATATTGAGTACGCTCTCCATCAGAACAAGGGTTTGAAGTATTTTGTGTGTTCAAAAATTTGCAGCAATCAACAACCTCCTTTTAGTACTATTAGAATCCATTTTATAGGACATAGACTGTGAGCATCACAGTTGGTCCACAAGGACTACAGTGATTTTTTTTTTAACCCTCGGATCTTCGTTCACCCTTACAAGGAGAATCATACATGGATTCACTAGATCCATACATGGATCAAATACATCCATTGTTCTGCAAATTTTTCAACAAATTCTTAGGGTGCCCATGTGACCCACGAAGGTTCCATAACCTCTACAACATTCCATGTAGCTCTACAAACCCTTGGAATCCTTTGTGGCCCTCTACACTCAACCAACTTAAAAGAGGTGTTACGACCACTACACATGATTTCATAAGATCTACCATAGTGCATTAGAAATGTCTCTACAATATCTGAAATGGGTATTTCTCAGAATATCATCTGGCTTCCCCATTTGAGAGATATCATCGATTGAATATCAACATGTAATTGACCCAAGGATGCCGCACATGCCACCATATTCAACGGTATTTTTATCCCTCCTCAGAAAACTAAAGAAGTATTTCCACATATGACTGGATATATCTCTTCAATATCTAAAATAGGTATTTCACAGAATCTCATTTGGATTCTTGGTTTGAGAGATATCATCAATTGAATCTCAGCATGTATTTGAACCAAGGAGGTCATGTATACCACCATATTAAACGATATTTTAATCCCATCTCAGGAAACTATAGAAGAATTTCCACATAGGGGTGGAAATATCTCTTCAATATATCAAATGGGTATTTCGTGGAATTTCATTTTGTTGTCTGGTTTATGATATATGTTTGTTTGAAGGAACACATATCTATAACCAGCATGGCCATGTGCCCTTCAACTTCAGCCTGGTTTTTCTCGCTCCATGTGCAACCTCATAACAAGTTCCATATATTGATGGAAATATCTCTTCAACATCTCAAATGGGTCTTCTACGGAATTGGATTTCATCACTTGTAGCAGAAGTTTTGAATAAATTTGTAGAAGGAGATTCAAAGCCTCCAAAGTCATTACTTTTCCATTTGTATTAATGTAAATGGTTATGGGTCAACCACAAAAAATCCTTCCCTTCATTGGGAATTAGAAAATTGTACTCATGGGTGTCTTTGTAGTATGGGTGAAATAATGGGGACCATCATTTTCTAAAGGGGGACAATTGATCCAAATTTTAGTGGGTATATGGTCTAAATTCGGATGCAAAAGTCATAAATCTATAAAACTAATAGATTTCCCATGTGGATCAAGGATATTCCCACATCCTCATTAATTAATTTGGATAAAATGTTTCCCATATGGGTCAAAGATATTCCCACCTCTCCATTATTGTATTGGTTTTTATTTTCCACTACTTAGTTAGTTGAGTAGTTAGATCTATTGTTATCAGAACAGAGACTCATTTAATGAGCTCTTTCCATTATTGAATCAGGTTTTATTTTCCACTACTTAGTTAGTTGGGTAGTTAGATTTATTATACTAATAATACTGACTCATTTAATGAGCTCTTTTTGACTTTTTCCAATGGACCATTTTATAATGCTATATAAAGGCCTATCAAGCCTTCTCATTATATCAAGTTATTCATTTTGGCTTCTCTCATATTTTCTATTGTTCATTGTGATATTAATTATCTCTGAGTGATTTAACAGTAATTAGTTTTAGAGGTGAGGCTCCTCTTTGATCATCACCTCTCAAGTACTTCATTTACATGTTTTTTTCCATGCTTATTTTCATGCAAGAATAGCTCATCTAAGCTCCTCCTCTCTCGACATTCAAGCCATCCAGTTCTCAGCTCCCAATATTTGGATCACCTACTATTAGTTTTTGGGTAGTAGAGTCTAAGGTTGGGAGGAAATTCAAAAGTCTGCGTACAATTGGTGGCTCATTTATACCAGATAAGTGTCTACTATGTTCTTGTTTAATTTACTGTTGAATGAGAAGGTATGAAATCATGTGTTGGGTATTGCTATGCAATTATTATGAGTTCTTGTAATGAATAATTGTTTTTTTTTGTTTGTTAATTTGTGCAGGACCTGC
>ML798037.1:44623-74602 GCA_009831015.1 Picea engelmannii | reverse complement strand
GAACCGGTGACTTTAACAACACAGAGTGGCTTAACAACACACTCTGTCACCGACTGTCCTACACCTCGGGGACTGTAATGAATAATTGTTATTCTTAACTTGATTCAGTAAAATATCTATTAGAATTATCCAAGATTTGTAATCAAGTAATTTTTCCATGGGTTTTTACAAGTGTAATTATCCTGAGGATTTTGGCAATTAGAGTTGTCTAGCACTGTAGTGTTGTAGTTGTAATACCCAGAAACTGTAAATTACATGTTATATATAAATTTTCAATTGTTTACACACACACACACGTATATATATAAAGTGGGGTAATTACCCATATTTTTTCACAAGAAGAGTTTATCTATTGGCAACCATAAGTGAGTAAAATTTGGTATTTTGGGATAGAAATGCCTTGACCAGGTATAGACAGTGCGTTGGGCATAAATTTACCATTACAAAATAATGATAGAATTCTTGGCTAGTTTGGGCGGGTTTACAGAATTTGGATGGCCCTAAAAACCTTAGAGTAGAACCCAGTTTCTTTAAAGTCCAAAATCAGACTAATTAAACTATAGAAACCCATACTTTCCTTAATATAAACCATAGCTCTTGATCTCATCACAACGCTTTAATCCTGGTCATTGATCAGAGTCCATTTCACTCCATAGCATGCCATTTATTAGGGTCGTTTCCAACCCTTGGATTATTCAGAAGTAGATCGAAATATCCTAACATTTAACTAGTGTCTCTCGAACTTCATGTTACTTAAAAGTATCGGTGTCCCGATATCTAGGATGACATGTCATCCGGAGGACTTTCCACTTTTCAGGTGAATATCTGGGATGAGTTCCAAGGTGGTAGCTTGCATGTCATAGAGGTGACACATGTCCTCCCTTGGTTCCTAGGTGATTTTCACGTGGTACATGTTGGGTTCAAGCTTTGTAACATCACCTTGGTTTGTCAACTATCAGATCTACCGATCGATGGATCTTGGTCATAGATATTCCTAGAAGTTCAGGAGGGAGTCTAGCATCCTAGGGTATCAGAGCACCATACAAAAGAAGAGTTCTAAGCCTAAATACTTTTGGAAGCTCGATAGGATGATATTCGGTGGGAGAGAGGATATCCATTGTATATCTCATGAGGTCATAACCCCATGATGAAATTGATTATGATCTCATAATTATGGGATTAGTATTAACTAACCCCCGCCTAATTCCCGGTACCACAATATTTCTAAGTTAACACCATAGGTAAGGTATGACATCTAGTTCCTAGTGGTGAAGTGGCACGCGGAAAGTGTTACATGTGTCACTAAGAAGGAATGCCACATGTCACCCCATCGTGGTGCCACATGTCACATGGATTTGTTTGAATTGGATAGGGATCCATGGGAAAAATGAGTGGAATATGTCAAGCAATATCACCTCCATGTGTCTCACCATGTGTCATACCACATCGAAGTAATGGAATTCGTTGATGAGTCAAATGTGGGTCTGAAGGAGGACATATATCGTTGGGGTAACATCATTGGATCCTAACCATCGAACCTAAGAAGGATAAACCTCCATTGTTGATCTGAGTCAATGGAATTCAATCAGACCCCAGACCACTGGGGAGTTTTGTTACCTAGATGTGTTGGGACATTCAATATCCTAGTGATCTAGTGTGATGTGAGAGGAAGTCACACAACCAATCACTTGTGGAAATATTTCAGCACATGAATGGGTGATCCAAGTGCCCTATGGTGACATTTACTCCACATTAGGATGCCATGTGTATGGTGGTAATAGTGCCACGATGGGATGTTGTGTGGAATATCATGGAAACTCCATGCATCAGAGAGATAGTTCGGCCACTGGATCAGGCCTTGAGCTTAGAATGGAAATGAGCTTGCTTCAATGGGAAAATAATCCAGCATCCAAGGGTTACATGTCACGATATGGTGGAAAATGATAGGACACATTTTTAGGGAGACAACTCATACCAGATCAGGCATCTAGGGATGAGGTTTATGCAGGCACTTCTGGTGAGCCAATGGTCTATTAACCCAATGAGATGTTGAATGATGTCACCCAACTAATGCCCGACGAAAAAGTGACACCTTGTGAAAGGGCCATGTACCTTGAGCACCAGATCATGTCGGATCTAGCCTTTGGGCATATAATACTTTGGAAAATTGGTCGAGGTCTCAGGACCTGACAGGTTGAGAGTATGGAAGAACACATGGTAGGTGCCATGCCAACAACCCCATCTGCATTAGAGGGTTACGTGGGTGCCACGTGGAATTATTATGGAATAAGACTTAAAAAATTTAAAGCACCATAACCTCTGATGCAGAGCTCATTTTTTTAGTGTGGGGAAAGTCACTAGAAATATTTGGATGAGCAAAGCCAATTTACAATGTCTAATTGAAGAAATGAATAGTTGGAAAAATAGAAAAAAAATTACACCCCATCCCTTAGAATATACTTAAGGGGTCGGGTATGTTACATTGTTCCTCCTATAGTAATAATATTAATATTGGGTGACTTTTCTTTAGTGATAGGTTGGGGCTCATAATTTATCAAGTTGGCACCTCACTTCCTTGCACAATATTCCCACTTTGTTATAAACTCATAGAAATCCTCACTGGAATCGGTGTTGTTTCTACAATGGGCACACCAAGGATGTCTCAGAAGAGGAAAAAATATAGGGATATGTCCCTTCTCATCGCAATTATAACACCAATCTTGTCCTCTCCCACAGTTTCTCCCACCTATGAAACCCCCTCCACCTCGACATCCTCCTCCAAAGCCTTGAGGATCTTCATTGACCCTAGATGAAGTCGAATCTCGTATGTTCACAAGAGAATACAGACTGTGACACTTCTTGGTGATGTGAGTAGGTGACCCATAGAATTCACAGTAAAAAAATTTTGGGACAGGGGTGTATTTTTGTAGGATTGGGAAGTTCCTCAAGGAATTCCCATGGCTTCTAAAAATTTCACTATATTCATTATTCTAATTACCCTGATGGTTTGGCAAGGCATGGTACTTCACTGGGACATGGAATGGATTTGTAGCTATGACTAGAACAGTCGATTTAGATGGTCCTAATTGTGGAGGAACCATCAGTTGAAGAGGGGGTCATTTACCCCTCAGTATGGGACATTTTGTCATTGTATGACCCTCAGTATGGAAACTCGTACACCATACATGTGGGTGATTTTCTCTCAGAATGATTAGTTCTTGAATTTTAATAGTTAGTGAAAAAATATGGCTTTACAATTTCATAATATTATAGTCATCGGGTAGTATTATCACTTGAAATATGCCAAGATATCCCATCATCGCCTCAATTTTCATAGTAAGTTCTAGGGCTTCCCCCAAAGTGATTATTCTCTATTGGATTAATGAGATTCAGATTAATGGTAAAAGTCCCTAAATAAACCATTCCTATTTGTGGTCTTCATGGATGGGTTTTTATTATTTCCCTATCACATCTTTGAACATTTGGTTATACTCCCAAGAAGATTCCCCATCTCTTTGTTTAATCTCCTACAACTCAGAGAAGGTATGTTGTTCTGACTGGGGTAAGATGAATTCTACTATGAGCTTCTATTTGACTTGAGAAAGAGTGAAATCATGTCCTTGAGGATTTCCTAATTCAATGTATTTCATATACCATTTCAAATCACAGCCTCTAAAGGTGGAATGAAACTAGACTAATTATTAGCATCCAAATTCACTCGAGACGACCAAATGGCCTTGCAAAGGAATCAATGTTGTTCAACATCCTCATCCCCTTTAACCCAAAATTTTGGGTATCGAGTGAGGGAAACAACATGTTGATGCACCATTGAGGGACTTGGGGACCCTATCAAGATAAATCCTAAAGTTCATAGTTTTGATAAAACTAAATAACTTTCCACACTACTACTACTGCTACCACTCAAACTGGTTGGACTAGAATAAGGAGAAATGAAATAAATTATGGGAGAGTTTATTGTAGAATTTACTAGATTTGTAGATTGCATTGAGGGATTGGGTGATCCAAGGCTAGGTCCCATGTCTTTGAGATGGGATTATTTAACTTATGGGGTTGCATTACGAGGCCATATCGTATCAGGTCCTGTAGAGTACTTCACATATTCGGGTGTTGTATGAGTTGGTTCTCCCATAATTTTTTCAGAGGTTATAGATGAGTCTATTTCCTTTGTGGTGACTCCTATCTTAATTATTTATTTTAAATGTTCTTCACCTCATATAATCTCTCTAGAACTCTCGCATTTCTCTCTAAACCTCTCCTTCAACCATTGGTTGGCCAACCTTCCATGTGTCTGCAACTCCCTCAACTTCTCTAACTCTCTTTTATGACTCTTCTCTAAGTCAATCTCTCTCTGCAATGGATCATGCCTCTTCATAAAATTTCACATCTTCTTTCGCCACCTCTTTTCAATCTCCATAGCCATTTTCTAATACCTCTTGTCTCTATCACTCTTCTCACAACCCCTAATACCTCGAGAACTTATGTATCCTAACTCATGAACCTTCTCCTAAATCACCTGCCCCTCATTCGCAAGGGTTTTATGTTTTCATTTCAACCGAAGGAATTGGAAACATTCCCTCTTCCGCTACAAATATCTTAATCCACAGTGGGATTTCTCGTAGTAAGCATCCTCACGCTCCCTTGTAGAGTATTTACTCTTCCTTTGATAAATATGGGTGGTTCTCTATAGAAAATTCAATAATTTTTCTCTCCAGGGTATTTTGTACCCATAAATCCATGCCTCAATAAATTTGGTGATCCAACTTGTGAAGAGTGTCTAGCTTCTCAATAGTCCAATTAAATATTTTCTTGATGTGATCTTTAAATTATGGCACTTCTTGCAACTGATCAATCCAATGATATACCTCTTCCAAGAATTAGATCTAGAAGATTTTGTACTAGTCGCTTGCTGGTTCAAAATAAAAACTAACATCCTTCACAACCCCAATACTTTTTTGTCGTAGCTCAACTTCTTGAAATATAAATATGTCACACCTTCTTTCCCACCAATTAGTAATGTCATATTTAAAAATATAATGTTGCATCCTCTAAATACTAACTTAGAATCCATGTCCCAACAATGGAACCATTTCTTGGCGCAAAATTTGAGACCGGGGTTCTCAGAGGTTACCAAAAAATGTACCAATGTAGTCTAGTAGTGGTGGCATATTCAACCTTCCACAAGGGAAGGAGGTCTCACCCGAAGCGCAATCGAGACTTATGTGTGATAAAGTGAGTTAGTGTGGACACACCATCAAATCTAGTGCAATACAATGCAGATTAATACTTAAATTTAAAAGATCATATCATTAGAATTATAAGCCAAGTTATGCATTCAATCATCCATGGCGCGCAACATAAATATAAGTACATACGTCACAAGAGATTGGAAACCATATTGCAACTAGAAACTACAAAAAATATGACAGATTGTGCAATAGAGAGACCATGCATTCATCCATATCATAACAATTTTTTTGATGTTATAATAATTCATTATGTATTATCATATCACAGAATAAGGTACATGGAGTATTTATTTCATATAAAGACTGATACAAAAGAATAAATTCCAAAAGAAGAATAGGAATTGAGCAACAATAGTCTAATAGCTCTAATTGATAATACCAAATCTTAGAATTAGCTCATCCACTTAGCAATAGTAACAATAGAATCTAAACAACAACAATAGCAAGAATCATCCATTTCCCATTACATTTTCCCCAATTTGTATCATTTCCTTGGATGCTTCTTAATTATGCTTCTATGCTTCCTCGATTTGTTTCTATTGATTTCTTGCTTTTTCTTTTCATGTGCTCAAATCTTCTAGACCTTTTTGTTTCCTCCTCCAACTGACATCTTATTTGTATTCATTATTGTCGTGTTGGTATTTAGCTTTTAGCTCAGCGTAGCTACTTTCTGTTGATTCTAGCCTTTCGTTGCCCTGCTACGTTTTCCCGCAAAAATGAAGTGCCCAACAGGGTACCTGACATTCTTGAATGTCTTATTGAAAATTTAGGTTGAATTTCTGAATTAAACCATTGTAACTAGGTTCTATACTCCACTATGGTCATCTAGGCTATTTCTGGGTCAAAATATGCATCCAGATGAAGAAGTTATGCAATTATTTCCTCTAATGACCCTTAGAGGGGTGATTTATTAAACTTTTTATAAAGTTTTAAACTCATATTTTTTACATTTTATTTATTATTATTTATTATTTGAATTTATTATTTTTAATATATATATACCATAATATATATATAAACCCCATGCATGGAACATGTCCTATAAAAACGTTTTGTTTATATGTGAAATATAGTGGTGGTGGCTCTACCCTAGTGGTGGGACAACCCCCCACCCCTTGATCTTTCTTGAATGTGGTGGAAAGCAGGTGGCGGTGGCTCTTGAGTGGTGGGTGGTTGGAGATCGATATATCCTACTACCTTTGGTGATGCAAAGGTGGTGAGGTGGTGTTAACATATTGAAAAGGGGGGAAATGGTGCCACCAAGAGTGGCATGCGGTTGGCATTGTTTGTTCACAGTTGGTGGAAGAGGGGTGGTGTGCCCCCAAATTGATTTTTTTTTTAAATATGGTTTTTTTAACATTAGAGAGAAGGGGGAGGTCATTCATTTTACCCCCTACCTATCCTATTTTATCCATTTCTTTGGATTCTTTTACAAATTCCATGGGGGAAGGGGGAGGTCAGGGTTTCAAACCCCCTCCCCATCAAAATTGCACACAAGGGCCTGGAAAATTGATCCAAATTATTTTTGGAACGAAATAAAAGAAAAGATATTTAATGAAATAATCATGAAAATTTCCAGAAACAGAGAATTACAACAATACTTGATTTCTATTAATGAAATAATTGTAAAGAGACTGTAAAATAGAGAACGCAAGACTCGCTCGAATGGTGGCATCTTTATCTCTGAGAAGAGACGTGATGGTTGCAATAATTCACTAGAATATGATTACAATGAGTCTCTGAATGCCTTTTGATGATAAACATAAATTCCAAAACCATAGACATCCAAAAACCTAACCCTAGGATATGAAATGCCAAAAGTCATGAGGGCCCCATTTGGGTAAGTTAGTACATTAACTTCCTGAGGTGGTAACTTTTGCATACGATATCTGTTTTAGGCATGTGATAGCCTATTGGAAAGTTCTTTTAGAGAACTATGCATTATATCATCAAGCTATGAATCTATCTACATTTTGACTATGGAATTCCAAAATAACATTTTTTAGGTCCCCAAAACAGCTCTGGAAGTACAACAAGATGTGATGACATGAAAGCATACAAAATATGCCAGTTGGATTAGGTGGGAGGAAACCAGTATCCACCTGGAAGATGTGTAGGGCTTCAGACAACCCCAGAAGTGTAAAACCCACAATTACAAAAAAGTACAGAAGAATGTGTTGAACTAAAAAATGACAATAGGAGCTAGTTGGAACAGATGGGTCATCACCAATATCCACCTAGATCGATCCTCCCCCCTTAGGAAGAAATGGTCTCCATTGCGATGAGTGCCTAGGGAAGAGGGGAAATCATTTTATGACTCTGAAGCTTCGTGAGTTGCATTCCTTGTTGGAGAAGTTATGCTGCTTGACTTGTGGCAGAGTGTCACAAACCTGTTGTTGGAGGGGTTGGATATGTTCCACAAACCTGTTGTGTCTGGGTTTGATGGGGAATTGTGCAAACCCCATTGTAGGTGAAGAAACAAGTCTCGTTTCTCTTCGACAATCTATTTTTATTAGATAGAAGGTGTTGAGGTTGTAGTGGTTGTAGTGGTCTTTTGTGCATCTTTTGAACAAACTGTGAAGAGGATGAATTTTGCAGTATGAGAGATTACCTTGCGATGTTGTTTTGGTGGAGCAGTAGTCGAAACGACCTCTGGTATCCTATAGAGCTGACCTCCCAGAGTAATAATGACACTACAGGGTCTAGACTCATAGACAACATGAAATTTTCACATATATGGTTGGCCCAAAACAACATCATAGGCATAAAGAGGGGAAATATCACACACTACCTCATCCTTGAAGGGATGGATTCCATAGGACAGGTGACATTGTTGGCTAACGTGAAGATCTTGTCCCTCATGAAGCCACCCAAAGTTTTATGGTTGTAGGTGTGGTGTTGTCAACAACCCCAACTGTTTGAAGACCTTAGATGAGATGAGTTTCTGTTGGTTTTCGTTATAAAAAATGAAATGCAATGGGATCCGCTTCTCCCACATCTATGAATGGAAGGGGCACTCCCCCTCTTTAGGATCTATTGGTTCTTCTAGCTGAATTGTTGTGGTCGCGATAGTAGCAGTGGGGTCTACATCGATGATCTATTTCTTTTCAATATTTTTTGTATCGTATTCTGAATCATGGTTTGGATCCATGTCTTTGACCTCAGCCACCAATTATTATTTCGAGTGACATTCATCGATGTTGTGCTAGGAGATTTTGTGGAAGTCACACCACTTCTCCATGTCCTTATTCATCTTTACTCTACCCTATTTTCCTATTTATTGGACTGGTTTTCTAGAGGTTGTTGGTTAGGGTCATCTTTACCATTATTTGGTTGTTTCAGATTTGCAGCCCGAATTCCCATTTGTTTTAGTGCCTAAATTTCTGCTCGATTTTGACAGCATATCGATAGGCAACTCCCAATGATGAGATTTTTAGGAAATCCATTTTGGTTTGGATATACCTATGTAGAGACCCATAGTATTTCAGAACCATATCTCACTCGGAGTGTTTGATACCTAGCTTGGTTCTCAAGGTATGGAAAGTATTTGTGAACTCTGACACTATTTGGATCTTCTCTTTCTGCAGTGTGGTCCATCTCACGTACTGGTCTTCATAGTGATCAACTGGATAGTACTTTTCTTTGACCACATCCACAAACAAATCCCAAGTGGGATCAGCCCCATATATTATATATTCCTTTGTCGAACGTTTCTCCCACTAAGTTTCCCACCAATGTGATGCAGGAGCATCATCAGCAGCCAAACGAGCATGAAGGCGGAAGATAGATGGAAGACCACCAGCGCACGTTTTTGAATTTTTTTTTAAACATTAATGTAATGGTTAAAGGGAAGCATACTTTCATATTGTAAATAGATCATGAGAGATTCACTCTCATCTGTAGAATGTAGAGGCATTTATGCATAGTTAATGAAAGTAGGTAGATTTGAATTATAGATTAGATAGTTTAGAAGAGCAGGAGGGAAAAATGGATATAGACACCCTCGTCTTTGTATTATTGTATCATTAGAACATTATCATAGAGCGTAGTAGAGAATGAGAGAAAGACCCATGTACATGAGCTTGAATTAATATAAGAAGCTTTGAATCAGATTTCATGGTGTTATGTTGTTTTTTATTTATACATGGTGAATGGTATGATTACAATGGTTATATTCTCTCTATTATGGATTTGTTATGAGGCTATGTGACGCATGTATGATTTCATGTTGAATGTTTGAAGTCTAAGAGAGAGAGAAAATGAGTTCCAATTGTTTCTCTTCCTGAGTGAGATTTCTTACAAGGAGTGTAGTGAAACGTCCACAAGGAGTGCATTGACAAAGGTTTAGAGTTTATCTCTGAAAGCTCAGGATGGATACCATTGTTCTCATTCCAGCAGAAGAGAAAGTGAAGCACAGAATCCATGCAAGGTGTGCGCAGGCTGGTTGAAAGCTTAGAACTTATCAACCAAGAGGAGAGTTGAAGGACTGCTATTGCAGGAAGTGCACAGAGTCGAAAGATCAAATGCCTAGGAGTATTTGAAAGTCTTTCACAAGAAGTGCGAGCAAGAACCCTTTTGGAGGTTTGAGTTTGTAAGTGAAAGCTCAGGAGGGATAATACCTTTGAACACTTCAAAGGAGGATGGAGGTAGAACTACTTCAAAGGGAGACGAGGGTCAAATTCATCCAGCATAAGTAAAGTTCAGAAGGGAGAACATTGGTTTATTTCACAGAAGTTGTCTAGGAGAAACGAGTGGTTGAAATTCTCTATGGAGAATTCAAGAAATAGCAAGGACTGTAGGATCTAGGAGAGATGCAGAAAGGTTAAGAATTGGATAGAATGGAGACTTATTAGTCATTGAACTTGTGGAAAGTGCCATTTTAGAATTCAGGGTTTAGAAGTGATAGAGGGACAGAAGTCAGAGGTTCGTTCAAGCCACGAAAGCCAAAAATCTTGAGAGACAGGTGGCAAGAATCTACGTCAGAGGTAGAGGATAGCGAGGAAGACAGGTGGCGTACTCGTTGACCAAGTGGAGTCAAACTTCGTTGATTGTTTCGGGGTTTTGTAGGTTGGAGAGCCGAAATCCTTGCATCAGGATTCATGAAGACGCGAAGTCTGAAACTCTGAATCGACGAAAAGTCCCATAGGGGAGCTAGTCTTTGTTGAACGCATTGGGGTTCGGAAATTTAGCATTTTCAAAGATAAGAGACAAGGGTTCCTTGTTCCAGGATTCCCAAAATCGTGAAACGTGATACGGCTATGGAGGAGGATGCGGCCAAACATTTCGGTGAATCAGTATCTCAGCTTTCGACGGTAGAGGGTCGAGAAAATCGACAACAGGGATCGCGAAATTGTGAGATCTCAAGTCCCAAATTAGCGAAGGGCGTGACATTATTGTGGTCAAGGAGATTTGGGTTGGTGCTTGGTGTTTGTTCACACAGGCTCAATTCATAAGGACCCGTGGATATGCCGTGAGTGTACGAGATATTCCCCGAGGGGAAATCAAAGAGTCAATTAGACTCAAGGGAAAATTAGATCGATCCTGTGTAGACCTCGACCCGAGGGTTTAGGGGTCTGCACCAGTTGTGGTATCAGAGCATAGAAAACGTTCTTTTTTTTCTGTAGCAGAGGAAGGGAGAACATTTTACAGCTATGCTACTGAGAAGAAGAGATAGGCCAATGCTTTATCCAGCAGTGGAAAGGGAAATGCACGAATTACGTGCCAGGATTTATGCCATGGAGACAGCACAGAGGTGCACAGTCGACACTGGGGATATCAATGAGGCTGACAGTGAAAATGAAGCTGGACATGAAGAAGAAGTTGCAGTCGAAGATGTTGTGGATGAACGCCTATTCAGGGCTGTTGCTAGGATAGGTGCCAGAGAAAAAATGGACATTCCAATATATGAAGGAAACCTGGATGTTGAAGAGATTCTAGACTGGATTAGAGATCTGGATAAATACTTCGACTATGAGGATGTCGAGGAAGATAGGAAGGTCAAACATGTTGTCACCAGGCTTAAAGGGCATGCAACACTATTGTGGGATGAACTGCAGGCTGATAGACGTTGCAAAAGCAAGTAGAAAATCAAAAGCTGGGATATAATGGTTGTAAAGATGAAAGCCAAATTCATACCCAAGGATTATCAAATCACTTTATTTCGGAGGATGCAAAATTTGAGACAAAAGGTGATGTTAGTGAAAGAATACACTGAAGAGTTATACAAGATAAACATTAGAGAAGGTCATCAGGAAAGTGATGATGAAAAGGTTGCCATGTACATGAATTGTCTGTGATGTGACATTCAATATGAGATGAGCATGATGATCATTTGAACTGTAGAATATTCTTATCATATGGCTCTGAAAGCTAAAGAAAAGTTGAGTCGGATGCAAGGTTAAAGAGGCCGAGGAAGAAGTCAAGCTAGAGGAAAACCAATTGCCCAAGATAGAACTCAGAGACCTCAAGAAGAGGGGAAGAAACCTCAAACTCAAACTGAGAGAGGAGGAAGCTCACAAAGAGGGCAGTATGCTGATAGAAATACTTTTCCTCGATCTAGAGGAAGAGGAACAGGTCAAGGAGGTGAAGTGAAATGTTTTGTCTGTGGGAAAAACATACATAAATCTTATGAGTGTCTGGATAGGAAGAAAGAAGGTGGTGAGACTCACATTGTCGAAGCACAAGGATGGAATGTTGAGGCAAAAGATGTTGAGGGTGGAAGATCCTTGATGATGAGGAAAGTTCTCTTAACGCCAAAGAAAGAGGCAGAGAACCCAACCCAAAGAAATAGTTTGTTTCAGATTGCTTGCAAAACAAAAGATAGGGTATGCAAAGTCATCGTGGATAGCGGTAGCACAGACATTATTGTTTCTATAGAGATGGTAGAAAATATGGAGCTGGAGACTATCGTACATCCAAGCCCATACAGAGTTTCGTGGCTACAAAAATGACATCAGGTAAATGTCACTAAACAATGTTTAGTTGAATTTAAAATAGGGGGATATAAGGATGAAATATTATGTGATGTCATTCCCATGGATGTTTGTCATCTATTGTTGGGTAGACCATGGAAATATGACAGGAATGTGGTTCATGATGGGAGAAAGAAAACATACACCCTGGAGAAGAATGGGAGAACTCACATGTTGTTGCCGATTAAGGATAAAGAAGTAAAAACAGAGACAAGAAACATTGTACTTCTCATGAGTGGGAAGGAACTTCCTAATGAGGCTAAGAACAAGGAAGACACACAATTTATTGTGGTCAGGAAGACTAGAATTGTTTTGACCAGTACAAGAGTGGATGATTTACCAGAAGAAATCCAGAAGTTGCTGGAATAATTTGTTGATATAGTAGTGGACAAGCTGCCTTGTTTGTTGCCACCGATCAGGAGTATAATCCATCACATCGATCTTATACCAAGATCCAGTTTACCAAACAAGGATGTGTACAGGTTAATGCCACAGGAGAATAAATAAGTCAAGAGGCAGGTCCAGGACGTAATGGACAAAGGATTGATTAGAGAAAGCTTGAGTCCATGTGTTGTTCCAACAATGCTCAACCCAAAGAAAGATGGAGGCTGGAGAATGTGTATAGACTCAAGGTAAATCAATAAGATTACCATTAGATACAGATTTCCATTACCAAGGATGGATGATTTGATGGATTGCTTGAGTGGAGAAAAGTTTTTTTCAAAGATTTATTTGAAAAGAGGGTATCATCAAATTCGTATGAGAGAAGGTGATGAATGGAAGACAACATTCAAGACGAATGAAGGGTTGTATGAATGGCTTGTTATGCCATTTGGCTTAACAAATGCACCCAGTACTTTCATGAGATTGATGAATGAATTCCTGAAGGATTTCATTGGAAAATTCATCATTGTATACCTTGATGATATATTGATTTTTAGAAAGACAGAAGCAGAACACTTGAAGCATTTAGCTACAGTGATGAGGAGATTACAACAAGAGAAATTGCTGATAAATATGAAGAAATCATCATTTATGAGGACATAACTCATTTATTTGGGTTTTGTTATCTCTGCAAATGAGTTGAAAATGGATTCAGATAAGGTAGAAGCGATTAAGAATTGGCCATCACCGAAAGGTGTGTTTGAATTTCGAAGCTTCCATGGTTTAGCTAGTTTCTACAAGAAATTCATCAGAAATTTCAATGGGATTAGTGCACCGATGATGGATACAGTGAAGAAAAGACATAAATATTTTCATTGGACAGAGGAAGCAAAGAAGAGTTTCAATCTGCTGAAGAAGAAGATCACAGAGCAACCAATTTTGGTTTTGCCAGATTTTAGCAAGACATTCTAGGTCAAGTGAGACACGAGTGGGTTTGCAATTGGAGTGATCTTGCACCAAGATGATAGGCCGGTTGCATAATTCAGCGAGAAATTGAATGAAGCAAAGATTAAATACTCAACATATGAAAAAGAATTGTATGCAGTCATATAAGCACTGAAGAAATGGAGACATTATTTGGTTCCTAAAGAGTTTGTTTTGTACAGTGATAATCATGCTTTACAATTCGTGACTCGACAGGAGAAGTTGAATCAAAAGCATGCTAAATGGGTTGAATTCATGCAGAATTTTACTTTTGTGATTAAACATATTTCTGGAACTGCTAACAAAGTTGTTGATGCTTTGAGCAGGAAATGTTAGCTTATGTAGGAATTTAGAGTCAAAACTTTGGGTTTTGATAACCTCAAAGAGATGTACAGGGATGATCCATATTTTAAGGAAGCATATGAGGTGTCTTAGAATCCAATTCTTAGGGAAATAACCCAATGAATTTAATACATGATCCAGGATGGATTGCTATTCAAGAGAAATCAACTATGTGTTCCAAAATGATCCATGAGGGATAATTTGCTGAAGGAAAAACACAGTGGAGGATTGGTCGGACATTTTGGTCATGATAAGACGTTCTCAAAATTGAATGGCTCATATTTTTGGCCAGGGATGAGAACAAATGTTAAGAAATTTGTGGACAGATGCAGGATTTGTCAACACACAAAAGGGAAAAGGCAGAACACAAGGTTATATCAACCATTACCCATACCAAAAAGACTGTGGGACGCAGTGAGCATGGATTTCATATTGGGACTGCCAAGAATGCAAAGAGGTTGTGATTCGATCTTTGTGGTAGTAGAAATATTTTCCAAGATGGTACATTTTATACCATGCCAGAAAACTAGCGACGCAACTCATATTGCGAACCTGTTTTTCAAAGAAGTCGTCAGACTTCACGGCTTTCCAAGGAGTATCATTTCTGATTGAGATACCAAGTTCATAGGACATTTCTAGAGGACTTTATGGAAGAAGTTGGGGACAAGTTTGTCTTTTAGCTCAGCGTATCATCCTCAGATGGATGGGAAAAAAGAAGTTGTGAACAAAATCTTGGGACATTTGCTGAGGAGCCTAGTGACTGAACACCACAGTCAATGGGATCATATTCTTCCACAGGCTGAATTTGCTTATAATGATTCGATCAATAGAAGCACAGGGAACAGTCCATTCTAGATTGTATATGGAATGCATCCAAGGGGAGTTTCTGAATTGAAAGATTCAGAACAAGATGAATTCAGGAGTGCTAGTGCAGAGGACTTTGTAGAAGCAATGAAGGAGCTTCATAGCCGAATTAAGGAGCGATTGCAGAGTTCAAATCAAGAATAAAAGCACAGAGAAGATCAACACAAGAGAGAACTTCAATTTGAAGTTGGTGATCTGATTCTTGCACATATAAGGAAGGAAAGGTTCCCAAGGGGAACATATAAAAAACTTAAGATGAAAAAGATTGGACCATGCAAGATCATAAAGAAATTTGGGGCAAATGCATATGATATTGAATTACCCGAAGGGATAGGAATTTCACCGATATTTAATGTTGCGGATTTGTACCCTTATAGAGTTGAAGAAACAAGAATAGAGGATGAACAGACAGAGGTTCAGTGGACCAAACAAATGCATGTAGTTGAAAAGCCACAGATGGAAAGTATAATTCACAAGAGGGTCAGTAGGAAGACTAGGAGGAAAGAGTATTTTGAATACTTGGTCAAGTGGAAGGGACATCTAGTTGAAGATGTCAGTTGGGAAGATGAAGAAAAAATTCATAAGCATGGACAGACCATGCAAGAGCTCATGAACAGGAGTTCATGAAAATTTTCAAGCGAGAGAGTATGATGCAGGAGCATCGTCAGTAGCCAAATGAGAGTGAAGGCAGAAGACAGCTGGAAGACCACTAGCGCAAGTTTTTGAATTTTTTTTGAAACATTAATGTAATGGTTAAAGGGAAGCATACTTGCATATTGTAAACAAATAATGAGAAATTCGCTCTCATATGTAGAATGTAGAGGCATTTATGCATAGTTAATGAAAGTAGGTAGATTTGAATTATAGATTAGACAGTTTAGAAGAGTAGGAGGGAAAAACGGATATAGACACTCTCGTCTTTGTATTATTGTATCATTAGAACATTAGCATAGAGCGTAGAAGAGAATGAGAGAAAGACCCATGTACAGGAGCTTGAATTAATATAAGAATCTTTGAATCAGATTTCATGGTGTTATGATGTTTTCTGTTTATACATGGTTATATTCTCTCTGTTATGCATTTGTTATGAGGCTATGTTGTGCATGTATGATTTCATGTTGAATTTTTTAAGTCTGAGAGAGAGAGAATACGTTCCAATTGTTTCTCTTCCTAAGTGAGAGTTCCTGCAAGGAGTGCAGTGAAACATCCGCAAGGAGTGCATTGACAGAGGTTCAAAGTTTATCTTTGAAAGCTCAGAAGGGATATTATTGTTCTCATTCCAGTAGAAGAGCAAGTGAAGCACAAAATCCATGCAAGGTGTGGACATGCTAGTTTAAAGCTTAGAACTTATCAACCAAGAGGAGAGTTGAAGGACTGTTGTTGTAGGGAGTGCACAGAGTCGAAAGATCAAATACCCAGGAGTATTTGAAATTCTGCCACTAAGAGTGCGAGGAGGAACCCTTTTGGAGGTTTGAGTTTGTAATTGAAAGCTCAGGAGGGATAATACCTTTGAACACTTCAAAGGAGGATGGAGGTCGAAATACTTCAAAGGGAGACAAGGTTCGAAGTCATCCAACAGAATTAAAGTTTAGAAGGGAGAACATTGGTTTGTTTCGCAGAAGCTGTCCAGGAGCAACGAGTGGTCAAAATTCTCTGTGGAGAATTCAAGAAATAGTGAGGAACGTAGGATCTAGGAGAGTTGCGTAAAGGTTAAGCATTGGATCAAACGAAGAATTATTATTTGTTGACCCTGTGGAAAGTGCCATTTCAAAATTTGGGGTTTAGAAGTGATAGAGGGATGAAAGTCGGAGGTTCGTTCAAGCCACGGAAGCCAAAAATCTTGAGAGACAGGTGGAAAGAATATGTGTCTGACGTAGATAATAGTGGGGAAGATAGGTGGCATACTCATCGACCAGGCAGATTCAAACTTCGTTGACTGTTTTGGGGTTTTGTAGGTTGGAGAGCCGGAAGCCTTGCATCGGGATTCGCGAAGACGCAAAGTCCGAAACTCTGAATTGACGAAAATTCCCATAGGGGATCCAGTCTTTGTTGAATGCATTGAGGTTCGACATTTCGACATTTTCGAAGACAATAGATGGGGGTTCCTTGTTATAGGATTCCCAAAATCACGAAACATGATACGACTGTGGAGGAGGACGCGACCAAACATTTCGACGAATCGATATCTCAGCTTTCGGCAGTAGAGGGCTGAGAAACTTGACAACTGGGATCACGAAATTGCGAGAGATGAAGTCCCGAATTAGAGAAGGGCGCGATGTTATTGTGGTCAAGGATATTTGGGTTGGTGCCTGGTGTTTGTTCATGCATGCTCAATTCATAAGGACCTGTGGATACGCCGTGAGTGTATGAGATATTCCTCAAGGGGAAATCAAAGAGTCAATTAGACTCAAGGGAAGATTAGATTGATTCTGCGTGGACCTCGACCCGAGGGTTCAGGGGTCTGCACCACAATGTTTTACATGGGAGAGAGCCTTGAGGAGTTTGAAGGTGATCATTTCCCTGTTGGAAAAATTTTAAACAAAGAAATAACCTTCTAAAAGATTTAACCATTTTTCTAGGGCATCTACATCTATCTGACCTTAAAATATGGGAATATCAAAATTAACTTGTACCTTGAAGGGAGATGTTCCTCCAAAATGGTTGTTGCATGAATATGTTCTTGTTTTTATCGACAAGATTTGAAGGATGTGTGAAACATTCTCCATCATTTTGTCCCTCTCTCGCACGAGAGCTTTCTCAAGAAATAGGTTAATAGAATATTCTCCTCCATCGTTTTATTTTTCTTCCGCCATCGAGGGTTTCTTGGGTGTGCAAGAGTGATTGTACGCAATAAAGACAAACTCGATACCCAACTAGCTATACTCGGACCTTGTGGGAGACATGCGTTAAAAAATGATCAAGAACAACCTGCTCGGATACCATTGATCCAGAATATTTTTGGAATGAAATGAAAGAAGACATATTCAATGAAATACTTATGAAAAATTCCATAAACAAATAAATACAACAATACTTGATTTCTATTAATGAAAGAATTGTAAAGAGACTGTAAAAATACAGAGTGCAAGAATCGCTAGAGTGGTGGCAACTTTATCTCTGAGAAGAGATGTGACAACTATGCTCATTCGCCAGAAGATGATTACATTGAGGCTTTGAAGGCCTTTTTTTAATAAACATGAATGCCAAAAACTTAGAAATACAAAAAATTTACCCTAGGATATGAAATTCCAAAAGTCATGTGGGCCACGTTTGGGTAAGTTAGTACATTAACTTCTTGGGGTCGTAAATTTTGTGTACGATCTTCATTTTAGGCACGTGATATCCCGTTGAAAAGGTATTTTAGAAAAATACACATTATTTTTTCAAACCGTGACTTTGTCTATAGTTTGACTATGGCATGCCAAAACAACATTGTTTAGGGCCCCAAAATGTCCCTGGAAGTACAACAAGATGTGTTGACATGAAAAAATGTAAAATAAGCTAGTTGGATTTGGTGGGAGGCCACCAGTATCCACCAGGAAGATGTGTAGGGATTCATACAGCACCAGAAGTGTTGAACCCACAATTACAAAGAAGTACAAAAGAGTTTGTTGAACTAAAACCTGACAAGAGGAGCCAGTTTGAACAGGTGGGTGGTCACCAATATCCACCTGGATCAAAAAGCACATAAAACTCAACAAAYGATATTTCTAAAAGGGGACCTAGATCTTGGTATAGGAACCCAATAGGGGTTAAAATCCTCTCCTTCTTATAATTTTTCTCAGGTAAACACTTAGGCACAACCATAAAAAAAAAAAAAAAAACTCTAAAAAATAGAGATGAAAATTTAAACCATAACCCACTATTGTTAAACTTTTCCAAGCACTAAACTTCACCATTTATTTATTAAGTAAAAAAATAAACTAGAGCACAAAATCAACTACTTTCTCCCAGGAAATCATCCAACCCAACACATAAAATTAGAAACATTTCCAAACTCATGCCTAAACCATGTTGAACCAACACATAACCATAAAATTTGATCATCTACAAGTTCAAACAACATATTTGAGAAATTAAAAATCAATCTATTATAAGGGGAATAATCATGCGTACCTTCTCTCTGCTTAATGTTGATGTAGAAATGTAATGAATAGCCCCCTCCTATTGATGGAGACCTATAGGACTTGCTTATTACCATTCTACCTAAAATAGAGTTACAAAGCCAGATCTCTCTCCCCCTCCATCAAACTTGTCAAATGATCTCGAGAGAGGGAGGGGAAGGGTTTTGTATTTTTTTGTTTTTATTTTTCAATTTCGCATGGTGGGGGTATGTGGAATTCCTCAATTTTCCTCCCTTTTTTCCATTTTAATTTTTTTTAATTATTTTCTTCAAATTATGGGAAAGATCAAACCTTTGACATTGAATTTGACTTTCACTGATGGAGACCAAAAATGATGTCGAATGAAACAGGGTTAGAATGCAGATAAGGGCACACCATTGGAAAGGTCTTGATGAGCCCATTGATAATACACGGTCTGACATATAATCTCATGTCATGTCAAACCTCAATTTTGGCCTAGAAGAGCTTCCCTTTAAATGTTAATTGGCCAATGGGGACCAAAAAGATACTCAAACTTGTGAAGTTGCCACATTTTCATTCAATATCCAATCAAGGAAAATGAAGTATTGATGGAAATGTAACAATGAATAATTCAATGTTGAGAGAATGAAACCCTAATATGATGTTGTTAAGTGCTACTTTCACTGACCTAAACCTATGTCATGCAAGATAATTCGACCATCTTACCTCAACGAGTTAAGAGATTTGTGACAACTCTAGATGGGTCATACAATGCCAAAATGATGCAAATGAGGAACCATTGGAAAGGTCTCTGAGTCAAATATATCATGGAATTTTTTATTTTATGATTATGAGCCTATCAACATAATCTTTTAAACCCTAAACCACAGTCACCGAATTGGCCTCTAAAATGTTTCCTAAAACTGTGAAGGCTCATTCTCAACAATCGGGGGTTGAAATCAACAATGTGATATATTGTTGGAAAGTTTTCAATATTCCCTATATCACCCATAGGCATGATTTTCCTTTTAGTTCAAATATATATATAAAAAAAAAACTGATAAAGAAGTCATTATTTTGGACTTTGGCCATCTAGGAGGCGTGTAATTCATTCTCTTTGGACACTGGCCATATGAACTTGGAATCATAAAAATTATAGCTTGATGGAAATTTTTTCCTGATACTTACAGGGTATAACCACTGGATTTTATAGAAAATGAATAGATGTCATTTTATTTTATGTGAAATATCATGTTCAATTACGACCCACCCAGTGACCAATGAAAGGGGCCAACATTGAAAATTTTGAAAACTAATTCCTCATCTCATGAAATCTAAATTGAGTATCCTTGAAGTAGGAAATTATGATATGGAAATTTTCCATAACTCAATTAATTCCATGATGTCCTCCCCTAGGGGAAAAACATTAGATTTCCAAAATAAGCCAAACAAGGATGGATTGAGCCCGCTTGGGTGCTGACAAGATGTTGTTGTACATAAGGATGTTTATGAATGTTATGGATATGATAAATAGGTTATAGTGGAATAAGGAACATTGTAACCCTAAAATACATTTATCCCTACTAATCCTCTAATCGATAATTGAGGCACTGACTAAACTAAAAATTGAACCCTGTAACTAACTTGAGTTGAGACAAGAAACTAAAAATCAATTATTGATACTCTTCTAGTGTCTAATAAGTAACTATATTCTTCAATTTATGTATGAAATTAATATATTGATAATATTTAATGGGAAAGGGCCATAGTATCTATGACTCCTACCATTTTCCTGGACTAGAACTAAAGCTTGATAGGTTTCTAAGAGAAACCCTTCTGCCAATTCAGGAACATATGAAAATTATGTTGGATATATTACACACTTACACACTCACCTACTAATTCTTTTTTTATTTTTATGTATTTCTAGTCATCAATAGGGTCTCCTGTCTTTTAGGAGATTTCCTAAAAATTAGGGCACTTCCTAAAAGGTAGAGTGCATTGTCACTTCATCTAGGACTTTGGTTCATCCATTCATGCATCCATTCCCTATATTTTAGGGAATGAGGGTGCACTTCCTTTGCATGAATGTGATATTATTGGCCTCCACACTTGTCACTCATTTAAATTGTTTCCTCTTAACTAGTTAACTAGTACTAGCTAGGAGTTGACTCTCGTTACAGTGAGTTAGTGTCCAAATCTCCTTTAGATCACTCCTATGGTGCATATACTCCATGATATTTTCACATTTATTCTCTTGGATTATATATTTGTGTGTGTATTACTCATGTTAAGTTAATACAATTATCTTCATTATTTCTCTCAATCTTTTCTCTCTCGCAAGAAATCATCATATTTGCGTGTGTTACTCACTTGCAAGAAATCATCATATGATCATGGATCAACAAAAATATTCACTCATTGTGGGATAGACTCAATGTCTTCTTCTCCTTTGATAATCAAGCATGTTTATTCTTTGAGCTTTCATTTATGCTACTTCCCTTATTCATTTCCTCCTCTCCACTAAAATCCCTTCTTCACAACAATCTTATTTTTTAATGGGTTTCCTTGGAAGTTCAACTATAATGATGGTTCATTTCAACTTCCAAGTAAATTTTGGCCATTTTCTCAACTTTTCCAAAAAAACAAGTAAATGCTTATTAAACATTTTACAAAGATATTTTGGTGAGGATCTAATTCATATCACACCTCCCCATTTGAAATATTTTGGTCCCAAAAAACATCAATTCTATTTGATATTCTTTTTCTCTACGTTTGCATTCCTACCTCCTTTGTTACCATCAAGCAATATTTGGTAAATGTCCAATATAGGGTGCCTTCGTTGCAGGATGAAAGATAAGATATGAATACGAGATTCCTTTAGAATAATATTTTGGTCCATATCATGGTTAGAGATGGCATTCACTACTACAATAGGTCAATGGACAACCATCTCTCCTTGGGATACAAGTGCAAGCAACTCCTCTTTTCCCTTGAGCTTGAGTCCCCAACCATTCTTCTTGGTTTTTCAGTTCTTGAGATGGATTTATAGGTGAATCCTCCAAACTTTGGCCTCCAAATGTCTAGTTAATCTGTAGTACTAGAAATAGTTCCTACATGGACTTATTTCCCTTATAGAGTGCCAACAATTTCTATCCATATGACCCATTTTATTACAAAAAAAACAAACCAAGGATATTATGACACACATTTTCAGTTTGTGATGATACTTGTTGTCCTAGTTTCTTGGCCCAAGAGTTGGAGTGGATATATGATGTCAAAATAATATCTTGTATTCCCTCTTCCAAACCTCTACAATATTATTTGAGTGGTTTGATGCACACTCCTTTTCAACTACCTTTTCCTCCATGGGAATTACTTATTTTCTAGTTTCTTTTTCCATGACAAAGGTGGTTTGAGATGAAATTATGTCGGATTATTCTCTATTTAATCCTAGGCCTTCATGCTTAGGCCTCTATTGAGATACAATGAGGATCACAATCCCTTTACCTTTCTTTCCTATATCTTGCCCATTATAGCCTATTTTTCTCTTAGGATTGGAACTCATGTCTCTAGTGTGTTTTTTAAAGTCACTGAAGATCTCTTGAGGAAGGGTCTTGGAAGTTGCATTTTCCATTATTAACTCTATCATGGTGCTATATTCTATAGTGGAAATGGAAGGGGCTTTGTTGGTTACTATTCTTCTATCTGAGTTTATAATATGCTTGATTGACCTAGGTTTCATGTTTGTTCGGGGTTCCAATAAAGCCTCTAAAACTATCATCCCTTCTGGTAAACCAGAAGGCAACGCAGCGCACAAAATGCACTACGTCATCTCACCCAAGATATTCTTAATGTGTGGATGCAATACTCATGTGTTTGTAGCCTAGGATTGAGTGGGGATCTAAGAACTCTACGTTGAGAGTTCTATTTTAACTCATTAATGAAATAAATTGTCATTTACGATTATGCAGGAAATATAACAACTCATTCATTTAGCATATCAATAACTAATGAAGAAAATAAATAAACACATGCATGTAGTCACATAACAAAGGTTTTACTGTGGTTCACCCCTTCCTGGGCTACGTCCACAAAGATCTATCTCTTAGCTATTTTATTATAGTAATTCCAAAATTACAGCATTGAGTGCGTTACAACTCTTCTCAATCAGGTTAAGACCTATTATGTGGAAGACTACATCGCACCAAGCTCCTCAGCCTACGATATAGCCCTCAATATATACCCTTATAATTCCTCTCTAGCTCAACATCTTACAAAATTAGGTCATACAACAAAATATTACATCACATCTGCTTTCTCACATCCATCTCAATATCAACGAACAACACCCTTATGAGACCTAGGTATCTATATTTATATGCTTATGGATTTCCAACCATTACAGTACATTGAAAAAACCCTAACCCTAATCTCATTAGGTATTCCATGCATCCATGTGTGCTTCTCTTCCTTCCAGCTGTCTCTTTCCTCCTGCATGCCTTCTTTCCCAAAATAGCCTTTCTTTCCACTTTGGCCTGCTTCCAATAGGCCCCCAACACTAAAATGTGGCTCATACCAAGCCACCTAACCTTTGTGTGCTTCATCGATATCCCTAGTGATCATCTGGAACTTCTCCTTGAGCTCTACTTCTTTTGTTTGAGCATGCAGGGTTTTCTCCTTGAGTGTGTCTACTGTCTGGACTTCAATCGCCTCACTGATCAACCCTGCACACACTCCCTGGGTCTATGCCATATATGTCTTGGCTTCCTCTGCATGTGTGATGAATTTTTCTACTCTCTCTTGAAGCAGTTCCATTTGAGACTGACGCTCCTTTTTATTTATCTACACAGTGGTGAGTTCTACCTATAGTTTCTTCATATCCCATGCCCCATTGGCACGCTCTGTGATGGACATTTTCTTCTTCCTCTGCTTGAGGTCCTCGATAGATACACTTATCCTTTATTTTTCCTTGTCCCACTTCTGGACCTGTTGATCCTCTTCCATATTTGTCCAAATTTGTGTTTCTTTATTGAACAAGTTGGTTGTTGCGTTGACTTGTCACTCTATCTCCTGTAGATTCTTTGTCACCTCCTGATTCCTTTTCTTCCTAACCTCCAATGGAGTGGTAGGTGTGAGCTACTCATGGATATTCTCGATCTCTTGTTGATATTTATCGATTTCCTGTGCAATCTGATCAATCTTCTCTGTTGCTGTGATTTCGACCCTCTGCACGATATTTGGAATATTTTCATATGTTTCGGCCACCTTTTGTTCCAATATGGTCACATGTTCCCTCTCCTCTTGGATATCATGCTTGGCCTACATATATATCAATTACAACTCGTCCTATTTGTCCTTTACCTGCTCTAATTCAGTTGTGTTTGTGCATGCATGAGACTATAACTCTTGGGTAACACTAACCTATAGTTTATGTAGAGCCTTGTATGGTAACTGCAGTAATACCAATTGGATTTGAGATAAGTCCTTTAGGGGTGTCTTCCCCACAATCTTGTCCATGCACAACATGCTGGGTGTAATGTGGAATGTTTCACTCAGCTATGGTATTGTGTGGACTGTATCCCACTGACTTGCTTCAATTTCACCTCTTTCCTATGATGTTGATGGCCCAGATTCAACAGTGTTGTTGGCTGCCTGTGCTTCCCCAATCTGCTTGAGGAACTATCGGATGTCTACCAACTGCTCTTGAATTCTATCCCTGTGGTGCAAAACATTCTCAAAATCCTTAGATGTATGATCCTGGACCATTTGGGCTATCATTTATGCATCATCCTCTGGGATTGTGTACTCTGGAGGTGTTCTTTGCACCTTAATCTTCTTGTGCGCACCCCCCATCTGCGTAGTTGGTCGCTTATTCGAGCTTGGTTCTTGTGTATTGGGACTTGGTATAGTCCCCTGCGTGGCCTCGACCTATTTCATCTGTACTTGGGCCGACTTTGTATTATTCTTCTTCCCCTTCAGGGTTCCTATCTTATTTGTCCCTTCTTTCATCTACTTTAGTTTGGTCTGGCCTGTCCTTGGTTTCTTGGGAATTGGGAATTCCTGAGGCGTTGTCTATTCCTACTCTGCTTCCTCATCCTCTGTATGTTCCTGCCTTGCTTCCTCCTCCTTTTCCCTTATAGGTACATCTCGAGTGAGGACTGGAATCTTCCAATCATCTTCCCAACCCTTGATAACCATTTCGATGTCACCCTCCATGATGCAGTAGCGCAATTGTAGCCATTGTTTGTAGGGTTCCTTTCACACCTGGATCCACATCGCATGTTGCATGGCCTTGAAGTTATCTATTCCCTGGTAGTAGGAAACAACCTGCAGTGTTATTCTCAAGAGGTTGGTGATGGCCTTCTGTAGAGTGCGTAGGTATCCTTCAAATATGGATGTGTTCATCTTTTTGTTCCTAGAATATGACACAGCGTCAAGAGATAAATATCGCATTCCATGATTGGGCTTGGGTTTGGTGGCGAAAAATGTATATTTTGGTTCCTTCCATCCCATAATTTCTATCAATATGAGTAGCCATGAATAATGAAATTATGTTCCTAGATCTTGCGCATCCTTGTAGTCATATAGAAACATATTCAAAAGATAGGGTGCCCATCTAAATGTGGTTCTCTCGACACACTGTGTTGCAACTGCAACAACCCCAACCGGGACTTCCTCCTTGAGGGACTTTCATAGCATCTTACAGGCCATGATATTTGCGGCCATTTGTGTCGCGACATCATTGATCCTTCTGATGATGATTCCTCGCATCCCCCTGTCAGTGTTGTATTTATTTTTCATCTCTTCCACGAGTGATATCTCCTTTATTTTGTCATCGAGAAACTGTGTGGGATCCATACCCCGTGATGGTATCCCTGTAATGTGCGAAATGAGCTCTACATATATCGAGACAAGCTTGTCCAGCCATATATCCCCACCATGTGTGACCTGATAAAATATAGACAAGAACAACAACATGGCGGAAAAGGCATATTAGCCAACACATAATGTATTCACTCCAATGTTACATATTTATAGTACAATGGGTGATGCCACCTCATAAAGAGATTTTCTCTAGATCCTAAAATCATGCATGATGACTAGGCTAGGCAATCTTAACTAACTCATTATTCATCACTTGAGGATATATTACTAATATCCTAAATGAATAATAAAAATATAGGTGACAATTTAAACTTAGTGATTGGTAAAGGTAAGACATAGGCTAACAATCCTCCCCTCAATCACAAGTCTGATCAATAATACCAGTAATAAAGCATAAACTGGTATCAATTCCCAGTCTTCATATTGAAACTATTGAGCTGAGCCTCACAGAAGAACTGCCTGAAAAAAAACGCCAATATGGATGTTGAACTTGTTCATTTGAAATGAACTAGAAGAGAACTGAGATATGGAAGTGAACAGCTGCAATATCTGAACATTTCCTGATTGCTTGACAATTTGTTCGTTTTGCCAAGTATATGATCTAGAAGAATCTGATGTCTTCTGCTAATTGGTGAACATGTAGTATCACCACTCTAATATTAGTGTATCACTGAAGTTCTCTCTGAATCTGTGGTTTGGGATGACCACTAACCAAACTAGACACTTTTAGGTGTCCAATAACATCTCAATGTATAATGTGTATGATTCAATTGCAAGTCATTGAACCATAATCATCTCAAAGCCTTCCATCTCTGGAAAATATCACAATGTAACCATGTGAGCCAGGATGCATGAAAATTGTTTACTTAATGTAAACTCCAATCTGATGAGAGCAAACCAAGAGAATTGAATCAACGTCTAGTCTAACACATCCTTGAAAAAATTCCTGACAACTCAATCAAATGACAAGCGATAATGCAGAAGGGTCGTCTTGTCCTCTGCCAGGTCGAATGACCATCTATGTGAACCAAACATTCACATCATTGCTCTCAAAATAAAAATCAAACATCCCAATTATGTATGATTCAACTTAAACTTATTGAACCATAATTTTGCCAAAGTCTGTCATCTATAGACCGTAGTTTCCCATTTGGAAAATTTCATGCCCATCTGGCATACTTGATGTTTGTTGTTGTCGAAAATTTCTGTCTGACAACCAATTCCATCATCGATTCCCCCCTTTGTCAGCTGAAAGGAGAGAACACAAGAGGTTTCATGAACCATCATCACTGGAATTTTAAACTCCCCCCCTTAAGGTGCATGAGAGTTACATCATTGTACTCCCCCCTTCTAGGCTTAAGAGAGTACCATACTTGTTTCATTTGAGTACAACACAAAGTGGGCATGCAGAAACAACCACATGTTATCTCATCCCGTGAGAGCCATGCTCGAAATATATGCCATAAGGGGACCACTTATGTGAGGTACAAAAATGTTATGTTCTACAAGATTGGTCTTTACTCAAGATTGAATTCTATGGTAAGACTTATATAATCGCTTGGTTGTTGATGACCATTTCAAAGGATCAATCCATTCATAGTGAATCTTCGATCTTGTAGGTTTCTTCAGTGTTGAACATCTGTCTGAAGAATGGTTATTCTTTCCACAATGCTAGAAAGGATGGAGATCAAAACATTGATTCTCCTTGTGACCAACTCGATTACAATGTTGACGCTTATCATTCTGATGTTGAACTGGAACAAGTGAAGTTGAAGCTTCTTGAAGGAATCCAACACTTTGGAACTTGATTGGTATTGAATAATAAGGAATATGAAAGGTAACTTCCTTGTCATATCCAAGTCCTGTTCTATTTTTATTGTAGATGATTTCTTCCCAAGGTATGATGATGGGCTTGGAAAGAGTATTATGAACCTATTGCCTTGAAATCCATGGAAGCGGATTTACTGCATGTTGATGCATCATTGGAAGGTTTTCTTCACTGAAATGAAAAGAAAACTCTTGAAATGTAGGTTCATGAATATATTCAACTTCGTTTGAAACTGATTCTGAAGTTGTATCACTGTGTTGTTCCTTCACTAATTGTTGATCAAAAGCATCATCATCATCATCATCATAGAGAGGATTGTGCTGAACAAAAACTAGTTCAGAACACTTCACTGGTTGTTTATTTTTGAGAATAGTCAACTCATCATTCAATAGTTGGGATAGAGATTGAAGAAGTCTAACTTTAGCTTGCGTCACTTGCAAACAAGTTAGCATTGATTGAAGATTTTCTTTGTTCAATATCATTGTGTTGTCTTCAGTGGTGTTTATTAGAGTGTTCAGTAACTTTAATAATTCGAGACTTCGAGCCATTTTCAAAACACTAAAAGAGGTCTCCTTGTGCAGGTAGATCCTTATTACAATTTGACTCGATAGAAGAAGGTTTATTTGCAACTCACTCACTTGATTCACTCACTTGAACTTCATGCTCGCTTGATATTCACGCTCACTTGAACTTGCCTTGCTTGAACTTGCTTCCAGGAAGTTGAGGATGTCGGTTACCACCGAAAATGCAACCCAAAGTATTACAATGATTTGAGTTTCAAGTACTCATCCTTGTAAATTATGACTCAAAATGATTCTAGGGTGTCGGGCTCAGCCGAAAATGCACCCAATTACAAATTCAATTTCACTTGATTTGATTGGACACTTACACAATAATTATAGTTGATCTTGATTACTTACAAAAAAATATACTTTTTGCGAGTTTACAATAAATGTCAATTTCAAGGTTGAGTTGATCTTCAAATTTGATGATGCTTTGAGTCCTTGATGATGATCTTGATGTGTCCAATGTTGATGTGATTGCCAATTTCATATCTTCTTTGCTTCTTAATTGAGAGCTTTGATTGTGCTTGAATGTATGTGCTTCACTAGAATTAATTTGTGTGCTTATTTCATTAACCTTCTTTGTACTCCATGTATGTGGGATAATGTCAAAACTAGAAGTAACGTATCTCATAAGAAAACCATTAAAAAAATCACCAGCACACACTACACAAGGTGTACCTAAGATCCCCTTATTCAATTTCAAGCGGATCTAGGACGCAGAGAAAAAAAAAACTTTATTTTATTAAGATGTCTTCTTGTCACATCGCCCAAATACAATTAGCTCTTAACACTAAAGAGAAGTTTTCTTTCCATGAAAATTTAACTTTTGTATGTTTTCTATTTATACAAATTACAAAATTCTACCACTCTTTTTCAACAAGGAGAGGAGATAAGATCTTTTAATAAAAAAAAAGGAATCCTTGAACCTTAAAAAAAAATATTAAAAAACACAATCCATGATCGTGGATATGAATATTTCACACGTTTATAGTGAAATGAACAATATTTGAAAACTTACACGTGGCCCTGGTTATCGTCTTGTTGATCTTGAGGCATTTTTTTTCCAGATCTACAGGTGAATTTAAGGCGATTACAGGAGCTAGAGAACGCATGGAAAATCTGACAATCACATGCAAACTTGATTTAGTTCACCCTCTTTGGACATAGAAACCCATGAAATCCGTCTAAGAATAGTCCTCTGGATGTTCCTACTACGTGTTATTTTGTTGGATTGTGTGTTGAATGCTTAGCAAATTTGTGGGGCGAGCTAGAGATCAGTTGTGCTACAAAAATTGTTGCAAATTAAAGTTGAAATCTGCAAAATAAATCTGGAAGTGGAAGTGGATCGATCTGGAAAATCTAGCACAACAAATATGGAATACACTGGATCTTGAAAACTGATAGAAGTCATTACACCTATCAAATTCAACAATCACTGAATCATTTGAACCAAATTGTAGGGCACAAGATTCACGAGTTGGAGCAGCATGGAGGCACCAAAAATAATAAAAAGTGGAAGCCAGACTATATTTGTGGTTCTGGTTGGTTCTTGCTATAGAGTCTTGTCGATATTTATTTCTCACCTATCACTTCATGAAAATCTCCTTTTGATGGACGGATCGCTAGACAAAGGGTTGGATTGCAGTTTGTTTTAATGAAAAAAATAGAATTGTTATTGAATCCTTTGGAAAAACTGTAGAGAATTCTCTGGCGCTTTGTATAGGTAAGAAATTTGGCTTCTAGATCTAAATGTGGTGCCCTTTTAGATCTAAATGGGTTTCCTGCAAGTTGACCTTCTCG
>ML798037.1:4229-20188 GCA_009831015.1 Picea engelmannii | reverse complement strand
CACATAGTTATTCTATACAACTGGTTGATTTCCTCTAAGTCTAAACAAGTAGGTTCTAAAAAACTTTCCCCTTCTTATGGGTCCAATGGCACAATGACCCTGTACTCTCCTGACTCAAATGTCATTTTTCATGTATTTAAGTTGATTATGGCCTGGTTGTCGAACGACCAATCCAAGCCAAGCAATGTTGGGTATGGTGTCATGCCTTCCACTATTTCAATCACTTCAAAATCTTCTTTAGTGTGCACTCCATCCAGGTCTATTGTCACTCCTTTCAATCTACCAATTGGTAGGACTCTGTGTTGGTTTGCTAGTTTCATTTGAATAGGTGAATATCATAATGTGGTCTCTCCCATACATTGCCATGTCTTATTTGGTAGTACATTGACTTCATATCCTATATCCAATATGATATCTCCCATGTTGAAATCTCTGATGTTGGCATTCAGCCTGAACTCCCTACTTGTTATTCTCCTTGTACGTAGGTGATTGATTGTTTTTTGTTCTGGTTTTCCTTCTGTCTCTATGCTACATTTTTCTAATATCTTATGCAATATTTTGACAGATGATGGATCATTCAATACTTTTACAAGTGATTGTAAAAATCCTTTGATTTTACTTACTTGTCCCAGGTGTTGCATTTCTTTTGTATGATCCAACGATAGAGACATATCATACTCTAGAGCCTCTTTAGTCTGTTGTGAAATTGAATTTGACACAATATCGTCCTTCTGAAATTCTTTTCGGGCTTGATTAAATATCTCCTTCTCATTCTGCACATCAAACTCCTTCATTGGTTCGACGTTCTTCTTCACCCACTGGTGTTGTGGTGGTTCTTGTCTGACTGTGTTGTTTCCTATTTTAGCACCTCCGCGCATCACTATGTTGATGTTTCGTACTTCATCCCTCACTTCTGCTGAAATCCACTAAATGTTTTGATTGTTTTGATTCCTCTTTTCCTAGATATTTACTAGTAGTGTCATAAATTATTCCATATCATGGTCTGATGCACGACAATACATGCAAGTTTCTAGTGGAAGTTGACATTCCCTTGAATAATGTCCTAGTTTCTAACAGTTGTGACATACCACTGGTCCTCTACCTCTTCAAAAACCTCCTCTCGCTCGTCCTCCACCTCTGTAGCCTACACGATTTCCTCTCGGTGATTTATATTGAGGCACCTGATTGTACTGCACGGTATTTTACTGAGGTTGTGTTGTGTTGTACTATGGATGCGCAGTATTATATGGTTGTTGTGCAGTATTATATTGTTGTTGTGTAGTGTTGTATGGGGCAATAACTTGGTTAAATTGTTTTGTGGCTTCCCAGTCATCATTTCTTCCTACACTCTATATGCATCTGATGTCCTCTCTCACATCAAATCCATAGTTCTACAATCTTTGTCATCGTGGCCCACTGATTTGCAAAAGTTTCAATATGAACTCTTTGGGACTGCCTAGTATTTTTGCATCATTGGGTAGTGATATGGATCATCACCCGATTTCTTACATATTTCACACCATATTCCTCCTGTTGGTAACGAAATTGGAATTCCTTTTTCCATATACTACGTGAATGTTGGACATTCATTCTTATGGTGTCCTTTCGTCCTGCATGTGGTACACCAAACGACTTCTTGTTTGTCCTTACTTTTATTCTTGTTTAGATGGAACGTTAATTTCTTCAAATCCTCCTTTAGTTCTTTGATGGATGGATCCATCTATTGATATTAGTTTTCTTCTAGTTGCAGGGCTTCCTGCAAAGCCTCTACATATGTTTGAAACTTTTGTTGTCGCAATGGATATTTTATGTGTGGTAGCAGTGAATTGACAAACAGGTTCTTGTGCTACATATCAGTCATGAGATATTTCAAATTCCACTTCAATCGCTTGAATCTCTAGTCAATATCCCATACGGATTCTTCCAATTTTTTTCTAATTGTGATCATCTCATTCATGTACTGATCTTCTGAACTTGGCTTGTGGAACTTGTTTATCAACAATTTCTTGATGTCTGCAATTATTCTGGTTGTCCCCGTTGAATTGTTTGTAGCTAAATTCATATACCAATCCAGTGCGCGATCCCTTAGTGTAATCGTTATTTTTTCCAGTTTAGTATCTTCATATGTGATCTATTTTTCTTCCCAAATCTTCTCACAGATGAACAAATGTTTTGTTGGGTCCTCCGATGCTTCTCCATTAAATTATGGTAACCTGATGGTGGGATCGTGTCCTTCCATTCTGAATGTTGAACTACTACCTCTGCATGGTGTAGATACTTGAATAGTGCTTCCTGAACTGGCTCCTTGAGTTGTTGTGCCTTGTGTAGATGTACTTCATTATTTCTTTCTTCTCACAAAACTTGGTTGTCTAAATGGTGGTGTTCTCTTTGGTGTATTAGTCTCACATGGGTTTATGGGTGCCACACTGACATTAATATGGATTGGATTGTTACCTTATCCTCCCATTCTTGGACCTCTTATCTTCCTCTCATATGTTGCATGCAATATTTCCTCAATATTCTCCACATCCCGAAGATCCTCTACCTCTTCCTCATCACTCACCAAGCCTTCTCTCACGGATACGACTCTCTTCTTGGTATTCTCCTTGTATTGGTAGGATACTCCGCTATGTGTCTTTCCAATTTTCTCCATGATCCACTTGATCTGGTCATCATCCATCATGATTGCATCCAAGGGTTACTCCTTCTTTCCTTTATCCTTTCCTCCTTTCATTTCTCCTCTTTCTGTCAGTTCTTCCCCCCTTCCCCCATACATGCAGGGAATTTTAGTTGTCTGACTCCATCATCATTACCCCTTTGTTGTATAACAGTATCTTAATAGAAGTATAAAATGATCTAATATACCTTCCTTAAGTCCCACGCAGAAACTCTTGCTCCGCTGTGTTGTACGGATTCACTGTATCTACTGCAAACTCTGTTATAAATCCTACTACAATATTGTCTAGCCAAAAATCTACTGCGTGGGTGAATTTGTTGTTCACTTGTTGTAACTGCTCAATCTGTACTGGGGTCCACTCTAACTATTGGATCCAGTTCATTTCCTAGTTATCCTTCAACCTTAGTATACACTCCTACAATAAGTGTGGAAAATCATAGAAAAATGCTTCATGCAAATCAGTAAATACGTATTTCTCAAGATATTTGTGCAGTGTAACTCTAGGGTTTCTGTTATCTTTCTGTGAAAATTCCAAATCCTTTATCTTCAAAAAACTCTCGATATCTACTTTTGTGGGATTCCATGGTCTCAAAATCCCCTTCTAGTGGCTCATTTTGTTTCACCTTCTCGTCCTCTTCAGTATCCTCTTGACCCACCTTCTGCAGATCTTATGTATCTTTTAACAACTCTTTCAACAGGTCCCATCTAATCAATCCTCTATTGTTCCATCCAACGACAACATAACCATTTATTGGTTACTATTATTCTATATGATTTTATAATATGCTTGATTGACCAAGGGTTCATGTCTGTTCGAGGTTCCAACAAAGCCTCTAAAACTATCGACCCTTCTGGTAAAACAGAAGGAAACATAACACACAGAATGAATTGTGTCGTCTCACCTAAGATAGTATTAATGGGTGGCTACAATACTCATGTGTTTTCAGCCTAGGATTGACTGGGGATCTGGGAACTATACGATCAAAGTTCTATTTTAACTCATTAATGAAATAAACTGTCATTTACCATTATGCAGGAAATATAACAACTCATTCATTTAGCATATCAATAACCAATGAAGACAATAAAGAAACACATGCATGTAGTCCCATAACACAGTTTTTAACATGGTTCACCCCCTCCTTGGCTACATCAACAAATATTTGGCTCTTATCTCTTTTATTATGGTATTTCCAAAACTACAACACCGTTCACTTTACAACTATTCTTAGTCATGTTAAGATCTATTATGAGGCAGACTAGATCACACCAAGATCCTCATCCTTTGATCTAACCATCAATATCTACCCTCCTCATTACTCTCTAGCTCAATAGCTTACAAAATTAGGTCATACATCAAAATATTACATCACATCCCCTTTCTCGCATCTATCACTATATCAACCAACAACACCCTTATGAGACCTAGGTATCTATATTTATATTTTTATAGCTCGCCAGCCATTATATTACATTGAAAAACCCTAACCTTAACGTCATTAGGTCTTCCATGCATGCCCACATGCTTCTCTTCCTTCCAGCTGTCGCTTTCCTCCTGCATGCCTTCTTTCTAAAAATATCCTTTCTTTCCTCTTTGGTCTACTTCCAATAGGCTTTCTTTGTCTGTTGGAAAGATACTTATAGTATCTTTAAGGATTCTTCCCTTCTTTCCAAATCATGGTATAGTTGAGTAGTCATTTTGGTGAACCTCTCCTCTTACCAATTATCTAGTTGAGTGAATTTATCCCCCAATTGCAAGAGATTCAACATTTTATTATCTAATTATTCCCTCATGGTGGTGAAGGAGCTTCAATATTGGCAAGTTATTTTTCTAGATCATCCGTGTTTTGCTTCCAATACTGAATTTCCTCTTGGATCTACTTGTTAAATTCTCTCAAATCTTCTAGATTCTCCCTATAGATTCTTTAAAGTCTCTAAAAAAACTTCACTAATACCTTATGAACCCTAAATGGTATTCCTATGACCTATCTATTTCATCATTGAATTTAAATTGTAATATCTTTGCAATATTCAACAAGATAAGTTCAAGCTTCTAGTGCCCTATTTAGATTTGGTTCCCAATACATGGCTTAGGTGTTTGTCACTAGGACCAATTAAATACTAACTTTGTATATCCAATATGAAAACCTAGCACTAGAACACTCCAAACACTTTTTCCACTCATCACATCCTCAAGTAATAAACAAGATGTGCTAACTCTCGACAAGCATAAAATATTAAATATGTAACTTGATATGCTCATACAGGTAATAGATTGAAATCAAATAGAATACAAAGCAATGGATTACACCCAAAATTCCAACTAATAATGAAATCATGCTATGGGAATCCAACACACAAGTTTTGGTAGTGTATTAACAATAAAACTCAACGTTGTAGTTTATCCATTAGAACAATTGAAAGATGCGTTGAATGTACATGGAAAATGCATGGTTGTAAGTTTTATTTATCACCACTCATCGATTTAAAGAGTGGGGTGTTTTCATTCATTAAATATGAGGTGAAATTTTGGTATGGGGAACACATACAACTCCCACAACTTAATTAACATGCCCTGAGTTTATCTAACAATCAAATGGAGGTGCATACAACCCGTACAACCACATATGGCCCTAGTGAAACTATAGAGAATTATAACTAATTCAAGTGATGCATACAGGCTCTAAAATAGCCAAGGATAACCCTGGATTCACCTAGAAATAAAAGTACATTGCTTAAAGGAGACATAAATGACCGAGGAAAAAGAAAAAAATCAGCAACATAAAAAATTCCCAACATTCCACCAAACTCAATTAAACCAATTTGGAAACCTCCTACAAAAGTGTAATATCTCTTAGATGATAGCCATTGATTTTCAATATCTAAGTAAAATAGATGAAGAAGAGTAGAGATATATTTTCATTCACTTTCAACAATCAAAGAAAACATTTAAGCACCGATCATTAACACAACAAATTTTACCCTAGAATCCAAATGGAAAAATAGAATGATTGGGGATTTTATTAGGTAGGAAATTGATTAAAAAATAGTGATTTATACATAGATTTAGTGTATTATTACTAACTAGAAATAAATTTGCAAATTTCCATGGATCAACATCAATCTTCACTCGTCATGGGACATATTCAATGTCTTCTTCTACTTCGATCATCAAGCAAACTTCTTCTTTGAGCTCTTATTTTTGCTACTTCCTTTACTCATTTATTCATCTCTATTGAATGTATTTATTCACAATAGCCTTTGTTTTTAATGGGATTCCTTGAAATATCAACCATCATAATGGTTCATTACAACTTCCAAGTAAATTTTGGACATTTTTTCAACTTTACCAAAAAAACAATTAAATGCTTATTACAAAGTTTACAAAGAGATTTTGGTGAGGATGTAATTCAGATCAATAACCCATCTAACTTAACAATTTTTGTCCAATGCCTCTGGTATGATTTTCAAATTGACCAAGCTTCTCTTGAGAAATGTATATATAAGGTGAACTTACTAGAGTTGTCTCGGTCATGGTGTTGGCTTCGATAGTGGAAATGGAAGGTGGCCTTGCTTATATGTGCTCTTGGATAGATGATTGGAGATTTTCCAATTCCTCCTCCTTTTGTTCCAACTCATGTTGCAGTTGAGTCATTATTTGAGTTAACCTATCCCCCTACCTATTTTCCAAATAGATGAGCTTCTCTCCCAATTGTACGTTGCACTATGTGCTTGTCTTAATATTCCATAATTGTAGTGAAGGAGTCTTCGCATTCAACAAATTTATTCTTTAGAAATGTAATTAGTATTGTTTAGATATCATAGTTCTTCTCCATCTCTAGCATCCTTTGGTTAAACCTCTGGACATGTTCCTTCAAGTTTTTTTTCTCTTCTTGAAGATGAAAATTAATAGATTGCAAGTCTTCCAAACTCTCTCTATTTTCTTTACCCGTGCTAGGTCTACAATGTTTTGGTAGTTTCCTTGCAGTTAAGGATTCAACTACTTTGATGCCTTATGATCCATATATGAGGGAATGGTATCCCACTCGCTTCACCAACATGGATACTTTGTGGAATTAAATTTTGATCAATGTTCTTTGTATGGTGTGTGTGCAACTCTCAAATTTTTGTATGGGTTTATAATATTGTCCAAATAGAACGTTCTCAAATAATTGCATGATAAGGTAGGGTTTCTCCCTCTTTTATTAAAATATAAATATATTGATGGCTCTCTCACAATACCCCAACACTCATGAGATAAATTTCTCCATGAATACAAATAAATAAAAATATTCTTTAATGTTTTCTCAGGATTGGAACATGTGAAGACTCAAATAAAAATTATCATTTTCAAATACCAATGATAAAGAAATGAATAACTAGTGTATTCTCATTTAATATATCCAAGAAACATAATATGATATTCCAATAATTGAGTGGAGTCAAGTCGCTTCTCTTCCAATCATATCTTAACAAGAGGAAAAGAAAGGATAATTGAGTTATATAGTAGAGTCAAGTTGCTTCTCCTCCAATCATCTCTTAACTAGAGGCAAATAAAGAAGAATTGAGTTATATAGCAGAGTCAAGTTGCTTCTCTTCCAAATATCTCTTAACTAGAGGAAAATAAAGGAGAATTGAGTTATATAGACACCCATCAACCAAGACAAGGAATGAAATGCCAAACCAAAATGTGAAACACAAAACCACATGTTGGGATACGCTTTTGGGACTAGTTTTCGGAACTGTGTAGTGTGCACAAAAGAAGGAAAGACAGTTGGTGCACTTTCAGGACCAACACGTGAAAAAGGAGGAAGACCGTTGAAAGTCATTAGGATTTTTGGGTCCATTGATAAGGGATGAGATCTATTGTAATTGTATAAATATGTAAGGTTTTTGGGATAACGATTAGTAGAAGAGTAAGAAGTAGTGAATGTATGTGATGCAATGTATGAAAGATATGTAAGAGTGAAGAGTAGTAGAGGAGATAGAGGGATAGGAAAACAAAAAAGGAAAAATATTTGAGTGCAATGCGCATATTTTGTAAGAGATTATTCTGAATAATATAATAAGAATCTGGTCATTGTGGGTATATCCCATATTGGGTGAACCAAGTTAAATATGGTGTCTATGTGTCATGATTTTTTGTTGTTATGTTTATTGCGTGCATATGATATATGTATGTTATTATGAATATGTTACATGTTCTTATGTTTCTGTGCACATGATATAAGGTATAATGAACTAATGTTAAGAATAATGGTTATAAGGACTTCTTCTTATACCTTCATCACTGCGGAAACAGGGTTCCTGTAGTTCCCATAGATACCTCAGGTCAGACTTTACTTTCTTGTGGGTGATGCCGAAAATGTTGGTATTTGATGGTTTTGTTGGTGAATTCATGTTGAAACTTAGGCCTACCTGTTACACTTCAAAATTCCTCACTTTGATAATGTCACATTCTCATTGTCGCAAGTGTTGCACTTTTGTCACAAGTGTTGTAAATGTCGCATTTTCATTCTACATATGTCGCATTAAAAACAACACCATGGAAACACTTGATATATCCTCTAGAACATGTTGGAAGGAGAAGCCAAATATTTTGACAAACTAAACAAAATGTTTTTCCTTGAGAAATTGTCATCTTAATGAACTTTTGGAAGATCAGTGCTCCCTTGCTCATATGTAGGGAGAGCTAGCACTCTCTATCGATCTAGCAGGGAGCATTGCAATGCTCTATTGACCATTCTGAGTGAGCACCGGTTAGTTGAGAGAATCATGGGAAGAATTCCCCCTTATCTCTAAGGACATCTAGAAATGGTTCGATTTGGTTTGGCTCGAATCCAAGATTTAGGCTACATATAAAGGAGATGACACAATTGATGGAGTCATATCCTCAACTTATTCCAAATATAACTAAGGTGGTTGAGACTCCCAAAGCGTATAAAAGGAGGCATTGTCATCATGAAGAGAAGAATAATAAGCAAAAGTATTTTCATTCTGATCGTGGATCTTTCGAGTAAGGGGTTGGACAAGGAGGACTTGGAGAGGTTGTTGCAACTGCATCTATAGATTGTAAGTACCTTGTAATATTCTCATTAATATATGCTTGGCCTATTTCCTTCAAGTTTGTGTATTGTTGCATACACTTGTCTATTATGGATAAATTTAGTTTAAACTAATCTTGATAGAGTAGGAAATTTGTGTTTTCTTTGTTGTCCTTTGGATTGTATATATCACTAAGGAGCTTGGAGATCAAGTTCAACCTTGATTAAGTGAGGAAAACCTTCAGAAAAAGGTACATCATACTTTCTTCCTCTTTTTCCTTTGACTAGTTTAACTACATTTAAAGGGATGTTAGTGTCCATTTTCATCTTTCCATCTTGGTATTAGGGGTCTATAGTCCAAGAGGATATTCACCTGTCCGTAGGGGAATTTTTCTATAAAAGAAATTGGCAACTCCATTAGGGATCGAAGCTTTCAGTTTTGGTTTCTTTACTTGGTTTTGTCTTTTATTTTTTCGCATCTTCAGATCCTGTTTGCTATTTTTACCCTTCTATACATCTGTTGTTGGTACTGAAGTTGTCTCACATAGTTTATTGATTGAAATTTTTGAGTTTTTAATTTTCTGGGTTGTTCTCAAATTTTCTCAAAAACCCGCGCCCTCTCTAGTTACAACCAAAGCATTGATTTCTTTATTGACTCTCCCCTAGAGTGTGTTAGGGAGAATTTTAGTGATCTGGTGTTGTTATATATAGAGTGTCTATTTTTCCTCATGTTGAAGAATTATTTACTGCCTTTGTACTGGGTGTGATTCTTGGGTATTTCTTTTAAATCAGAACTTGTTTTATCAGTTTATGTCTTCTTTCAAGCCTGCAAATTTCTTCATTTAAAATGTTTGATATTTAATTGAATTTTATTATATTTCCTTGTTGTGAAATCACCCTTTTTCTTCAGATTTTGGGTTCATTTTGATGTTTTTTCGTTCATCTGATCGATTAAAGATTATTGCAAGGAAACTCAGGGATCTTTTTACTGTTTTAATTGATCTATGATCTTTATATATTTCCATAGATTTTCTTAAGTTTGTTTTGTTTTTTTTGGTGCTCTTTCTTGAAAACATTAGTTTGTTTTTGTCTCTTATTGATGGTTGTGAGAGTGCCTTTTGTTTGTGTGATTTTTGCTTCCCATTGTCTAAAGTTGCAATAGTGAAAATTGTTTTTATTATTGTCATAAGAAGCATTAAACAAATCATTCGATTCACATTTATAAACAAAACGAAATGATACTTTTTACGATTGGTTTTTGGATACCGGAAAAGATTTCTTTATAATTTATCACTTAAGTGGATTCTTGTTGGAAACAAATTGCATGAAATTTTTCCATTCTTGTGTTTGGTAGTGAAATAAAGAAACTCTTCTCCTTCCCGTAAATAGAAGTTCATCGAAAGAAAGGTTTTCTTATCATTATTTTACTTCTTTTGGATTCGAGTCATAACATAATTAGTTTCACTCTCATTCACCTCTTTGTAAAGAAGAGCCACTAAACTCAATGCTAATTAAAAATCAATCTAGAAACTTTTTCTTTTAGATTCTTTACACCAGCAATAGACTAAGACTAGTGATTTGGATTAGGCTGTGAGAATAATTGTCCAAATCATTCAATATAAACTTAGTGTCTTGCAATAGGGAGATTAAATCCAATTTTTATATAAGCATAGCTGGGATCCCCCTCTCACATAGGGGTTATGCACGAGGTCACATTCGGGAGAGAAACAAAGATTATCCCTCCGAGGCTTAACCATTCATAGTAGTTAGATAGTATATTGGTGGTTCTTCTTGAGGTCCAACTGTCTTCATTTGGTATCGGTGCTTCGTCAATTCAGAATCTATTTCAGATCCTCTGGAGTTCTACCAGTCCACTTGTCCTCATTTCTCTAGAAGGATTTTAGACTTGTTATCCTGTCCATACATTCAGATTGGACTGTTGAATGTACCCACCCAGAGGCTGGCTGCAAGTTGGTGAACTTAGTAGCCATAATATTTAGGGTTCTTATACGATGTAACGGTGAAGGGAAGTCTTCATTGTACCTAGAACAGACGTTGGTTAAACTCACTTGGGCTCCTTGGAGGGAAAATCGATGATTATTATGTGGAAGATTGCACCAAGGCATAATTTCATTAAGAAGGTCGCTAACGTAATTGAACCACATGCTCATATCCTATCCCCTTCTCAATTTGATCACATGATGTTGGATTTCATCACCAACTAGTACGATCATTGAGAGAAGGTATTGTTTGCTTGTTGGTTCTTCTCGATTTTTAGCGTGTTATTTATTTACTTAATTATTTTTCAAGATTGAGACTGTATATGATAAAGGTCTTCATAGATCACGTAGGATGCAAGATCTTCCTCCGGAAGGTTACGAACCCTTACCTACTAATTCACATGAAGAGTTTTATCGTGAAGAGATAGAGAATCATTCATATGGTGGGAGCATTGCTACTCCTTTATTAGAAAATATTGAAAGAGCCCTAGTTACAGTTGAGGAAGATCCCATTCCTCCTATCAAACTTGTGTCACAAGTTCCTATCGCTCTACTCCTTCAATTGGACTCTTTTGGTAACGTTATAGAAGAATATTTTCCTCGTTTTTCGTCTAGGCCATACACTGAGAGACAAATGGAACCCACACAACCAAATTTTAATGATGAGTACATGAACCCTATCTATTCTACTGACATGGTAAATCTGCAACAAACACATATCCATTGTATATGGAGAACTCCATAAGGACGTGATCTTTACGAACATTTCAATTTTAGTCGACCACCTCTTAACCCTCTTACCTATGTTTGTACTGAGGTAGGACCATCTAGTTAGACTATTAACCATCCCATTGAACAAGTAGTCAATCCTTCTTTCACGTCAGTGCAAGTCCAAAGTAACACCGAAGTCATAATACTTAGTCATATACAATGTACTTTGACGGTTACTCCTACCACACCACCTCTTCAAACTACAACCCTTTATGTTCCACAAAACCCTGTTGGAACACCTATGCATCACAGAATACAAAATCCCACCATACACACACAGTCAATTATGGGACAAATACTAACTGGAGGGAAACCATTGTCTAGCAGGCTTGTCCCTTCTGGGGGACATCCACCCTTACACCTATCCACTGGGTGGAAACCCCCTTTTATTGGTCAAACCCCAGTTGTCACCCAAGCTATGGTATGGGGACAACCTTATTTTTTTGGAAACCCTCCACAATATTGGGGACCACCCCAAGGAGGTAAATTTCATCAACCTTATCAAGGAGGGTCATCATACCCTAACCCACAAGGAGGATTCTCAAATCCTAATCCTTATGGATTACATTTTGGAAAGCCTTTCTCGGGTGTCCCGAATCCCACTTGGGGTCCTCAAGGGAAACAATATTATCCTCCCCAAGGGTTAACTTTTTACCCTCCACAAGGAAAAAATGTTTACCCCCCTCAGGGAAAACTGTTTATCCACCTCATCCTAATAAAATGACCTATCCTCCCATAGGATATACTATTTATCCTCCCTAGAAACAACTGGGTTTCCCTCCTTTCATGAACGTTCCTCAACAACAAGTGAATCTTGCCTATACTGGCCAACAACAATAGTATACGAGAGGGCCTACTAGTTAAAAATATCCACCTCAACCAGTTTATGGCTCTACTAGTGTTCCCATGTTGCACCAATATCATCCTCAAGTTAACCTACAACTACCATTCCTAGCCACACTGGATCTACCAAATCTATCACGGTTGAAAAATGATCCCATACTACATTTCCCTTTCTCGCTAGTAATTCCTACTAAGTTACCTTCGAACATCCCAAAATTTGATGGTAAACCTAGTGAAGACCCAAACAACCATGTTATTGCATTTCATCTATGGTGTTAATCCAACTCACTTATGGATGATTCTATCCAGTTGCGTCTTTTCCAATGCACACTCACAGGATCAACAACCAAATGGTACATTGAACTCCAACGTGGTACTTTTCAAGATTTCAAATTCCTGTCCATGGATTTTCTCACGCAATTTCAATTACCCATCTATTACTAGAATGGTATAGAACTCTTGACTTCCCTTCGTCAAACTAACTATGTACATATCTCTGATCACATTCATGAGTGAATATGACGAAGAAGGTTGATCAAAGTGACCATTCCTGACCAATTGTTGACAGAATGGTTTAATAAATATTTTTTACCCCCCATTGCTCATGACGTCACCATGGGTGGTGTTGTCACTAAAAAGGAATCCATTTCTCATTCTCAATCCATGGATTTGGTTTACTCCCAATCTATTACTCTGTATGAGTTAATACCAATTCTCCCTACACGTCCACCAATCCATCTAAACCATCTTCCATAGCTCATGCATATGGAATTATCAGTTTCATCAAAACCCAATCCCCATCATAGTCAATCGACTTGGTTAATCACTCGGTTTCTTCACCTTTTATCGGTTCAAATTAACTCTCCTCCACCTCCCCCCCAAGTCATATATCTGAGGTGAATGCATTTAAATCGAGGGGAAAGAAGAAAATGAAAAATAAACCAAAAAATAACAATAATCGAAATGAAAATCCAAAAACACCAACTCAACCATCTACTCCTGAGAAACAACCACAGTGAAAACTGAAATTTCCATTTCTCATTTGTGGTGATGATCATTACACCCGAGACTATCCTCATCACTATGAATTTGCAAAACTTTTCAAAGGGAATTCCCAACCAGCAGTGTTGACACAACCTTTTCCTCAGCAACAGTCCATGGTTTCACAAGCCCCTACTCTTCCAATAGGGGGAAATCCCAATCACCCTCCTAGTGACGAATCCTCATCGAGTGTGCATATTTATATGTTTAATGGGATTGATTTAACCACCCTCACTACAACATATGACACACCGACTAAACATGATAAATAGAAGGAAACTAATGGTACTACATCGGATCCACCTTCCACCACTGTTACTCCTCAATATGGGCCACTTCAGATTGAGAAACCTACTTTTGACTCTATTCTACACCCTCCCAAGAGAACTATTCGAAAATCAACTTTCAATCCTAGTTCACGTGCCACCCAAAACTACAATATCGTTGAATATTTGTCTCAATAACCATGTGCTATGTCTGTTCTCGAATTTCTACAACATTTCCTGAGTCAATGTAGAACACTCTTGGCCGCCATCTGAGTGATCAATCTTTAGTCATTTAATAACATCACTTTTAACCTTGATAATTTCAAGTCACGACTCTCTCACCAACTTTTTTTCCATATTGATGTTGTTTTCAATAACCAACACATTCATCGCACAATACTGGATGAGGGAGCTTCCACCTGTTTCATGTCATTAAATTGTTGGAAAGGATTGAAATCACCTGCACTTAATCAATCCCATAAAATGTTACGATCATTTGATGGGAGAGGTTTTCTTCCTCATGGACTCTTGTAGTCTTTAGTTGTTCAATTGGGAGGCAATACTATCTCTATCGATGTAGATTTAGTCGATTATCCCCTCGATTACAACTTTTTCTTAGGAAGAAGTTGGTTTTATGCCATGATTGTTGTCGCTTCATCGGTGTTTCAATGTGTACAATTCCCCTATCAAGGTAAAATTTTCACTATTGACCAGTTAGATTAATGTACCCCCGGCGCTCGCACTCCTACAACTAGCAACATTCCTTTCTTAGGAGATTCTAAGATCACTTATGAGAGTGTAGGAGTAGATATTTTAAAATATTCTTCACTTATGGGTAACTTTCCTACACCGCTTCCTCCCACCTCATAACATATTTCCACGATCAATATGATCTCGACTATGGCATATCAATCCCATGAATCACCTGATCCATGGGTTGTGCCTAGTCCTTTAGAATTTGATGTACTAGGTGACACTATGCCACTTAATCTCGCTAAGTCTTCTTATGATGCTATCCAATCCACCTCTCCCTCACCAGATGAACAACATCTGTTGGCATCCACCACTTACTCATTTTCATCTTGGTTGGATTCCCTATCCTCTACTTTCGATTAGATCCTACGTATTTTTACATTAGATGAATCCATTATGGAAATGCTTAGTATTGAAGAGATACCTTGGGATGATAACCATCATTGTTCATTTGTTCTTCCTAGTTTAGATGAACTTGAAAAAGATATACATTCTATCTTTCCTAATGGTGTTGTCGATTCTCCCCAATCTCCCATACTTACCCATGACACTATTTACGAGGGGAATTTGGGAACCATCTCTTCTACGATTTATATCGGCATCTCGATTAAAAAAGGTATTGTGGAAAATGTTCATCTTGGTGCCAATTGTTCACCTGAGGAAGTGGAAGATTATACCTCTTTGTTCAAAGAATTCTACGACCTCTTCGCTTGGAGTTACTAAGAAATTCCAGGGATCGATCCATCGATCATTGTGAATGAGATAAAAAATTACCCAGGTGTTAAACCTGTATGATAAAAACTTCACCTGGTTCATCCTAAGAAAACCACAGCTATAAAGGCAGTAGTTAAAAAATTGTTGAAGTCTGGTTTTATTTATCCTGTCCCCTTAACTGAATGGGTTTCTAACATAGTTTTGGTTGTTAAGAAACAAGGGACCATCCATGCATGCTCGATTATAGGGATATTAATAAGGCTTGTACCAAAGACAATTATCCTACACCTTTCATCGACCAGATTATCGATAATTGTCTTGGCAGCGTCATTTTTTCATTCATGGATGGTTTCTCAGGGTATAACCAGATTGATATTCTAACGACTGACCAACACAAAACAACCTTCATATGTCCTTGGGGGACATTATCTCATCAGAATCTACCTTTTGGTCTTAAAAACGCTGGAGCTACCTTCTAGTTGGACATGTCCTTTGCTTTCCACGACATCAAACATATTATGGAACCCTACCTTAATGATTGACTTGCTCATTTGTCTCATTAAAGAGACCATATTGGTCACTTACAGGACATTTTTATTCAATGTTGATTTTACCAAATCCTTTTGATGTTAAGCCCTAATATTGGCTCATTACCACTTAATTGGGGCATATTAGATTAGTAATTTTATTTTATTTATGTTGGCTTTAGGCCATTAAACCTCCTAGTCTCCTATATATACCAAAGAGACATTTTCATTTTGAATCATCTTGTAATTGAACATTTAAGTGGGGTAAAAGGAGGTTGCCCCCTTGAAGAGGCTTATTATCTGAAATTATCTCTTTTTCAAGG
>ML798036.1:241344-253048 GCA_009831015.1 Picea engelmannii | reverse complement strand
AAATAATATCAATATAATTGAATCATTATATCATAGTAACAAAACATATAAATGTACATCTTCCAATATCACTAAAGTATAAACAACCTTAAACAATAATTAATGCCTAAAAAAAACAACTTTAAATACCTATCATCTTCAATCTTTAATCAATAATAATTACAAATGTCAAAACTAAATCATTAAATCTAATCAACATTAATGTCCAAGTCTAAGAAATATCAAAAGAAAGAAGATTCAATCAGGGAATTGAAAGAGCCGATCCGGCTCAAAGAGAAATGAAGAATGATCCTGTAAGCAGATCCTCGACTTGAGGGTGAGTGGGTCTGCATCATCTGGTATCAGAGCCTGATTCTTATTTGTATATTTCAGGTAGGAAAAGTGAGAAGGAATTTCATCCATGCCGTCGAGGAGAAGAGACAGGCAAACACCCGATCCGCTGGAAGAAAGGGAAATGCCAAAAGGAAGGGGCAGGCAGGTGCAGAATCCAGAAGTGGAAAGAGATATGCAAGACATTCATTCCAGACTCGTGGACGTGGAAATAAAACAAAGTTGCACAGATGATATTAGAGATGTCAGTGAGTCTGAAAGCAAAGATGACGCTGGACATGAAGAAGAAGAAATTGCAATAGAAGATGCAGCAAATGAACGCTTGATTAGAGATGTTTCAAGAATGAGTGCAAGAGCCAAAATGGACATTCCAGTTTATGAGGGAAACTTGGATGCTGAAGAGCTTCTAGACTGGATTAGAGCTCTGGACACATATTTTGACTATGAAGATGTCGAAGAAGACAAGAAGGTCAAACATGCTGTCACAAGACTTAAAGGACATGCAGCATTGTGGTGGGATGAACTGCAAGCTAACAGACGCTGCCAAGGTAAGCATAAAATCAAGAGTTGGGATAGGATGATTGCAAAGATGAAAGAAAAATTCATTCCCAGAGATTACCAAATTACTCTGTTTCGAAGGATGCAGAACTTGAGATAGAAGTTGATGACAGTGAAGGAGTACACTGAAGATTTCTATAGGCTAAACATCAGAGCAGGTCATCATGAAAGTAATGATGAAAAGGTTTCCAGGTATATGAATGGCCTGAGATACGAAATTCAAGATGCGATGAGCATGATGACCATCCGAACGGTGGAACATGCTTATCAAATAGCTCTAAAGGAAGAAGAGAAGCTGAGCTAAAAATAAGGTCAAAGAGGCCAAGGCAGAAGTCAAGCCAGGGGAAAATCAATCGTCCAAGATAGAAATCGGAAGCCTAAGGAAAAATGGAAGAAACCTCAGATTGAGAGAGGTGGAAGCTCACAGAAAGGGAAATATGCTGGACAGAGAAGGCAGTATGCTAATCATAGAGGAGAGTATGTTGATAACAACATTTTTCCTCGTACTAGAGGTAGAGGAAGAGGAAGAGGTGGAGTGATAAAATGCTTCACGTGTGGAAAGGTCGAACATAAGTCTTATGAATGTCCAGACAAGAAGAAAGAGGAAGGAGAGACTCACATTGCTGAAGAACAAAGGCGAAATGTTGAGGCAGAGGATGCTGAAGGCGGAAGATCGCTGGTGATGCGAAAAGCTCTTTTGACAGCAGAGAAGGAGGTGGAGAGTTCAGTCCAAAGAAACAAACTTTTTCGGATTGAATGCAAAACCAAAGACAGGGTATGAAAGGTCATTGTGGACAATGGTAGCATAGATAATCTTGTTTCTACAGAGATGGTAGAAAATTTGGAGCTGGAGACGATTGAACATCCAAGCCCATATAGGGTTTCATGGTTACAAAAAGGACATCGGGTAAATGTCACTAAACAATGTTTAGTTGAATTTAAGATAGGAGGATATAACGATAAGATATTGTGTGATGTTATTCCTATGGATGTTTGTCATCTATTTCTTGGTAGACCGTGGCAATATGACAGGAATGTGATTCATGATGGGAGAATGAACACATACACCCTAGAGAAAAATGGGAGAACTCACATGCTGTTGTCGATCGAAGATAAAGAAATAAAACCGGAGGTGAGCAATACTGTACTTCTCATGAGTGGGAAGGAACTTCTTACAGAGGTTAAGAAGAAGGAGGAACCGCAATTCATTGTGGTCAGGAAGCCAAAGATTGTTTTAACCAGCACAAGGGTAGATGATTTACCAGATAAGGTTCAGGAACTGCTAGAAGAGTTCGATGACATAGTAGTGGATGAACTACCTCGTTCGTTGCCACCGATCAGAAGTATAAGTCATCAAATTGATCTCATACCTAGAGCTAGTTTTCCAAACAAAGTAGCGTATAGATTGACCCCACAGGAGAATGAAGAGGTCAAAAGACAAGTCCAGGATTTGTTGGACAAAGGTTTGGTCAGAGAAATCTTGAGTCTATGTGTTGTTTCGACAGTACCTAGTCCGAAGAAAGATGGAGGCTGGAGGATGTGTACTGACTCGAGAGAAATCAACAAGATAACCATCAGGTACAGATTTCCATTGCCAAGGATGGATGATCTGATGGATTGTTTGAGTGGGGCCAATTTTTTTTCGAAGATTGACCTGAAGTGTGGTTACCATTAGATTCGCATGAGAGAAGGAGATGAATGGAATATAACCTTCAAGACTAATGAAGGGATATATGAATGGATTGTTATGTCGTTTGGCTTAACAAATGCGCCAAGTACCTTCATGCGGTTGATGAATGAAGTCCTGAAGGATTTCATCGGAAAATTTGTCATTGTGTACCATGATGACATACTGATTTTCAGTAAAACAAAGGCAGAGCATCTGAAACATTTGTCTATAGTGATGCAGAGGTTACAGTAGAAGAAGTTGCTGATAAACATGAAGAAATCCTCATTCATGAAGACAGAGCCCATTTATTTGGGTTTTGTTATTTTTGCAGATAAGTTGAGGATGGATCTAGATAAGGTGGAGGTGATTAAGAATTGGCCGTCACCAAAGAATATCTTTGAAGTTCGAAGTTTTCACGGATTGGCTAGTTTCTATAGGAACTTCATCAGGAATTTCAGTGGAACTAGTGCATCGATGATGGACATAGTGAAGAAGAGACACAAATATTTTCATTGGACAGAAGAAGCCGAGAAGAGTTTTAATTTGCTGAAAAGGAAAATTACGGAACAACCAATTCTGGTGTTGTCGGACTTCCAAAAGACATTTCAAGTGAAGTGTGATGCAAGTGGATTTGCATTAGGGACAGTCTTGATTCAGGAAGACAGGCCGATAGCATACTTCAGCGAGAAACTGAATGAATTGAAAGTGAAATACTCCACAAAGTGTTTGCTATTGCAGGAGTTCAGAGTCAAAACATTGGGTTTTAATGATCTCAGAGACATGTACAGAGATGATCCAGATTTTAAAGAGGCGTATGAAGTAGCTGAGAATCCAATTCTCAGGGATAGAAGACAATGGGCAGAATACATGATCCAGGAAGGATTATTGTTTAAAGGTAATCAACTTTGTATTCTAAAATGCTCAATGAGGGAGAATTTGTTGAAGGAGAAACATAGTGGAGGATTGGTCGGACATTTCGGTCATGACAAGACATTCACAAAGTTGAATGAGTCATATTTTTGGCCAGGAATGCAAGAAGATGTCAAAAGATTCATGGACAAATGTGGAATTTGTCAACATTCAAAAGCAAAGAGGCAAAATGCAGGTTTTTATCAACCATTACCCATACCTAAGAGGTTGTGGGATGCAGTCAGCATGGACTTCATATTGGGGTTGCCAAGAACACAAAGAGGGTTTGACTCAATCTTTGTGGTGGTGGATATATTTTCCAAAATGGCACATTTCATTCCATGTCAGAAAACCAGTGACGCAACTCACATTGCGAACCTGTTTTTCAAAGAAGTCATTCGACTTCACGACTTACCAAGGAGCATATTTTCGGATCGACAAACTAAGTTCGTAGAACACTTTTGGAGAACCTTATGGAAAAATTTGGGAATGAACTTGTCATTTAGTTCAGCTTATCATCCTCAGATGGATGGACAGACAGAAGTCATGAACAGAAGTCTGGGAGACTTGCTGAGGAGCTTGGTGACAGAACACCACAGCCAGTGGGACAACATATTACCACAGGCAGATTTTGCTTACAACAAATCAATCAACAGAAGAACGGGACTGAGTCCGTTTCAGATTGTCTATGGCATGCAGCCAAGAGGAATTTCTAAGTTGAGGGATTCAGAACAAACTGTGACTAGGAGCGCTAGTGTAGAAGATTTCACAGAGGCGATGAAGGAGCTTCACAGCCAGGTGAAGGAGCGATTTCAACATTCGAGCCAAGAATATAAATGCAGGGTAGATCAACGCAGGAGAGAACTTCAGTTTGAATTTGGCGATTTGATCCTTTCACATTTGAGAAAGGAAAGGTTCCCGAGAGGAACATATAATAAACTGAAAATGAAGAAAATCGGGCCATGCAAGGTCTTGAAGAAATTTGGGGCAAATGCATATGAGATTGAATTACCCGATGGGATCGGAATTTATCTGATATTCAATATCTCATATTTGTACCCTTATAAATTTGAGGAAGTAGGAGCAGGTACTGAACAACTAGAGATTCAGTGGACAAAACAAATGCTAGTTGCAGAAAATCCACAGATGGAAAGCATATTGGACAAAAGAGTTAGTAAAAGAACCAGGCGAAAGGAATAATTTGAATACTTGGTCAAGTGGAAGGGTCATCCAGTTGAAGATGCCAGCTAGGAAAATGAAACAGAAATCTAGAAGCATGGACAGACCGTGCGCGAGCTCATGGACAGGAGCCCATGAAAATTTTCAAGTGAGGGAGTATGATGCAGGAGCATCGCAATGGTGTGCAAGCATAGCCAGCAGCGAGCCAGCATGGAGATAAGAGACAGCTGGAAAAGCACCGAGCACATTTTTTGAAAATGTTTTTAAATATTAATGAAGTCATTAAGTGGAGGCATGCTTGTATTATTGTAAAAGGACCTTGAGCGATCCGCTCTCGTCCTTAGTAGATAGGATCCTTTATGTGTAATGAATGTAAGTAAATAGAGTTTAATGCTTAGATTAGACAGATTTAGGAGAAGAGGGAAACATGATATAGACACCCTCATTGTATAGTTGTAAGATTATTATGTCAATTGAGCATAGAGCATAGAGCTGTAGTTGAAAACACCCATGTACAAAGATTTGAATTAATAGAAAGAGCTTCGATTCAAATTCATGGTGTCGTATTTGTCCTCTTTGTATGCACGTTGAATGTTATGCTCATGGATGTTTACTTTCTGTTATACATTTGATTTATATGTTGTGTATATGATTTCATGCTTTGTGTTTGAAGTCTAAGAGAGAGTAAGGAATGAGTTTCAATTATTTCTCTATCTGAGCAAGAGTTCCTGTAATGAGTGCAGTGAAGTTGTCTGCAAGGAGTGCATTGACAAGAGTTTAGAGTTTTATCTCTGAAGCTCAAGAGGGTTAACGTTGTTCTCATTCTCGGGGAAGTGCAAGTTAAGCACAGGAGCCATGCAAAGTGTGCGCAGGCCGAGTAAAGTCTCAGAGTTTCTAATCTGAGGAATTTGTTAAAAGACTGCTGCTGCAGGGAGTGCGCAGAGTCGAAGGCTTAAAATACTTAGAAGTATTTGGAAAATTCACCGCAAGGAGTACGCGCAGGAGTCTTCTTAAAGACTCGGAGTTGTGGAGGAAGCCCGAAAAGGTTAGAGCCTTCGAAGTTGCCGAAGGGAAGTACCGGAGGTTTGTGCCTTGCAGCATTGAGAAGGTGCAACAACGTCGTGTTGCAGGCGGGTAAGTTCCGCGCAGGAAAGCTTTGGTAAATTCACGAAAATTCTTGAGGAAGAGACAGATCGTCATAATTCAACGTGGAGAATTCATGAAGTCCCGTGAGCCATCAGATCTCACAGACAAGCGGGGAGATTACGGTGGCCACTATTCTGAAGCACAAGCCCAAGGGGAACCAGAGCCGTTGATCAAGATCAACGTGGACTGTTGGATCTACCACTGAAAGTTCATTTCGGGAATTTGTGGATCGAAGGACCGAAGCTTCAATGTATGGATTTGTGAAATTGTGAAATCCGAAACCTCGACAAGGAAGAAAGTTTCATAGTGGGGGCCAGTACTTGGACACGTGCCAGAGTCCAAGCATTTCGGCGTTTTGGGGTTTCGTGAGCAAGAGAACCGAAGGGCTTGTAGCGAGATTCACGAAGTTGCGAGGTGCGAAGTCCCAAAAGGGCGAGAAGTTCCATGTTGGGACCACATGGACGATGTGTCAAAACTCGATAGTTCAGTGCTTAGGCACTTCGGAGGTTCGAGTCTCGACAGTTGAAGAGTTGAGAGATTAGAAGGAGAAGTCACGAGGTCGCGAGCTGCGATAAGAAGTATTGGGGAGTTTTGGATCTCGACACTTTGGGTGTCGTGATACAAAGGAGACAACACTTCGGGGAGCGAAGTGGTGAAGTGCAAAGTGGAGTGTAAGGAACACATGGCAGAATCGCAAGGTGGGCCCGTGGAATAGACAGGCGGACACGCATTGTTCATTGAAGGGAGTCAACACCCCATTGACTTTTCGTGTCTTGGGGGTTCGTAAGACAAGGGGACGGAAGTCCAACCTTTTGACTTGCGAAGTGGCGAAAGGAAAGAAGCGCTAGTGGGAAGCCTAGCCAGTGGTCATGCACAGAGGGCGCTGACAGTAGGAAGCTATACCCGTATCGACATTTTGGGTATCGTGAGTTTGGGAAGGAAGAGTCTAGAGTCTCGACTCACGAACTCGCAAGTGGCGAGTTGTGACCAGCGCCTTTCAGTTTAGGCCTTAGTCATAGCCATTGGTCATGCAGAGAAGGGGGAGCTTGCACCTAGTGTCGTTCACGCTAGGGAAGCTTCCAAAAGGACCTGCAGATCAAAAGAAAGAAGATTCAAGCAGGGAATTGAAAGAGGCAATCTGGCTCAAAGAGAAATGAAGAACGATCCTGTAAGTGGATCCTTGACCTGAGGGCCGAGTGAGTCTACATCATTGTGGATCTTCCCTAAGATCATGCCTTGACCTCAGATTCAAATTCAACCACCTTCATACATTGAGGGGATTCTTCCTTGATTCATCTCAACAAACCAAAATTCGCTCAGGAAGGGTAGTGCTCCCTCAAAATGGGGCACAGAGCATTGCAATGCTCCCCCAGAAGAAGGTACAGAGCGATGGCGCTCCCTGACAGTGTATAGGGGAGCGTTGCCTTCCAAAAATGATGTTTTAGTAGTTTTCTCCATGGAAAAAGGCTTGTACTCTTTGTCAGATGATTTCTCCTCTTCAAAACTAGTCTTTGAGGTGTCTTAAGTGTCCTTATGATGTCTTTAGATACACGACATAGGCAAGATGATAGTATGATTTTTGTGACACTTGCGACACTGAGAGAAAATGTATTTATGTTAATAGGAACACACATGTGTTCCTATTGCTAATAACACGCACACATTTTAGGAAGGCATGCGCGCGTTCCTAAAGCGTGTACTCATCATTTGAATTTCAATTTTTTTCAGGCATAAGTGACAACTCTAGCATATTTGTCTTTTGAGTTGGTTTCCTCAGATTTAGGTTCGAGATGACAAACCTAGTGGTTCGATCTGCAAATACATAAAAGCCTCCATTTTTATGAATTCCTCCCCATATCTCAGTTTTTGACATTATTTTTCTATAGGATACACAATTTAGTTATTAATGAAACTATAAACACATATAGAGTTGGATGTGTAGATTCCAATTACACATTTTTTTTTTAAATTAATAATGTTTACTATTTTTAATCTATTTTTGTCTTGACATATATCAAAATCCTAGAATACATACCCCTCTTGTTTTTGCTATAAATTTTCTTCGGCTCGACTATTTCTCGAATGAGTTATATGCAGCACTATAGGAGTTCGATATCTATGATCTGGAAAAAAGAAATTGTTTTGATAATGGTAAGACCCTCTTAGCCCGCACGATCAAAAGACTTTGTAGTTTCAGGGATATGTTGAATTTTATAATTTAAAAAATATATAAAATTAATATTATAAATTTCCAAAAAATACATGCCACAAGAAAAATGGGTTCTCTAAAAGTATACAAGTTTTTGGAACAAAATTCCATCGTTAAGGTACTCAACACCTGCACGAACAAAAACATATACATTATATATTGTTGGAAAAACAAGATATCAATGTTAGAAAAAATCAAATTTGACATAGTTATTCACAATTTACATGAATAAAAGTTGTATATTTAGAAAGATAATTCAATTTCCTATGTTTCATCTTCTTACACCATATTCAAATTCATTGTAAAAGTACCTTCAATAATCCATCCAAGTTAATAGATTGTTTTTTTCTAGGTTTGCATTGCCACTAAAGCATCACGAGAGACCATCATTAGCTTGCAATCAGCCTTGTGTATTATTGTGTGGATGTAATTTTGTTATTTTGAACTCAATATTTTATCTTTTATCTTTTATCTACGAAGGTTTACTACATATTCACCCATTTGCAATGGAAAATTTACAATCTATCTTGTATAATGAAAACTTGTGTGTTCATGTGGAGGAAGAGTAATGGTACTCATTTGTGTCCTCATGCTCTACATTACAATCCAAGTCTTGCTCCAAACAAACTATTAGGTTAAATGATCATCTATGAATAATTTTACTCCCAACTAGCACACCTTCATATTCTCAAAGATACCCCCCAAGAAGGGTCCTCAAGCCACACAACCAAGGGCAAGGAAAACATCAATAAACTAAATTTAAATTCCACCCAAGGCCAAAGAAGAATAGTGTTTGGTCATGCCATATTCCATGCTAACTAGGCTAGGGATCTATAGTTTGCACCTCCCACAAGATCTGACACCTCCTTCTTTCTTTATGAGGATAATAGTGGAGAAAAATGTAACCTAGAACAACAACAATAAAACCATTACCCTTATCTCTTATTATGTTCCAATAACAAGTATGCTCTAGCATGGAATCCCACAATTATACCAACAAATAAACAACATAAAAACCTCAAGTTACTCCCTGAAGGCTCATAATCAACCCTTTAAATAGAGGCCTTGGTAATTCATGGTGGTTACTAGCCCCTAAGTGTTATGACTAATATCCCTAAGTCACATCACTAGATCCTAGGGATAAACATTAGGTTTGGATTAATAATAAAGCTGTTGACATAATTTCCCTTGAGCTTTTTAGCATTAGGCTTCCTAAATCTCACAAGGAAGAGTACATGAATGGCTTATCTTGATGAATCGTTAAGTTAGAGGAGCATTGTCTAATAAAAATATTTAGAGTAATCAGACTACACCCAACATTTGACTAACAGGGATCCCAACAAGTATGACAATTACTCATGAATACAGTTGCAAGTTTAGCACCAAAACAAATAATATCAATATAATTGAATTATTGTATCGTAGTAACAAAACATATAAATGTACATCTTCCAATATCACTAAAGTATAAACAACCTTAAACAATAATTAATGCCTAAAAAAAACAACTTTAAATACCTATCATCTTCAATCTTTAATCAACAATAATTACAAATGTCAAAACTAAATCATTAAATCTAATCAACATTAATGTCCAAGTCTAAGAAATATCATCAATTTTTTTATAACATTAATCTAAAGAATATCACAATCTAAAACATAACAATATAATAACAATGCATTTAAGAAGAAACATCAATTTATCATCATCATCATTTTAAATTAAAATTTTGTATATCATTTATAACATCAAAAAATTAATAAATTTATTGAGTTGCTAATATTATTTTATATGGTATTTATTATCACACTACCTTGATACTCTAATATCAAAATATGTAAACCGTGAACTTACATTACATACTAAAAAAATTAAACTTTTTATAGGTTTTCACAACTACCATAAGGCAATCAATTTAAAGAATTATTTAAAAGACATTACTTAAGCAAAATCAATTACCATAAGACAGTCAATTTAAAGAATTATTTAAAAGACATTACTTAAGCAAAATCAATTACCATAAGGCAGTCAATTTAAAGAATTATTTAAAAGACATTACTTAAGCAAAATAAATTTTTAGTATTCTGATTAACATATTTTTATTAATATTGTTTAATTAATTATATTTATATTATTATATATAAAATAAAAAATTACTATATAATATATTTGAAAAAATATATTTGAAAAGGCTTGAAAAACAATTGATAAATAATTTTATAATTACATTTTTATCATAATTTTAAATTTTAAATGAAATTCAAAAGAAAAATAAAACTATAGAATAATCCGTATAATGACAAATTAAATATCCATTAATATAAATGAAGTAACATATCAAAACGTCACCAACAAATATAATCCATTCATTGTCATGGTTCATTGACTATATTCCACATCCAAAGATCCATATAATACATTTGGAGTTATGTTTAAAGCCTTGAGAGCTTCTTTTTCAAGATTGCGAGTACTTCCACTGTCCCCGAACTCCAGCCAAAATAGCATTCAACAAAAACGCAGAAGCGCACATCAGACCATGACCAACACTCACGTCATGGGCCCACGAGTACAGTTCTTCATCACCATCATACGAATACACGCCAAGAAGATAACTTCCAAGTGCCCACTTGACCCAAACCAAGAGTTGTATAGCACTATATGTCCATCTCCCAAAACCCTTTATGCCCAAAGTTGCTATGACTGCACTTCCTGATATAATGCATGCTATATCCAAAATCATTACCAACAATATAAGTATATAAAACTTCAATTGACTAGAGGCTAAACCGTTGTGGTATTCATCTATAGCATCAGTGCGATATAGAAACATTTGGAAGCAATCCATGAGCAAAGCAATTCCAATGGCTGCTAGTAGTATAACTATTGTAGCTTTAGAAGGTGGCATAGACAGCATATCATAGCAAAAAAACTAAGAAAAACATTTAAATTAATGCTAGCATTAATCCACCTTCGAGCAATGCATAAGAAAATATGTGTGTTAATTCAATATATTGATGAATTAAAGCGTATTGGAAATAGCGAAGCTGGCAATAAGACTTTGAATCCATTCTCTAATGAGACGATAACATATAAGGTTTTTTTATTATATAAAAAATACTGATTTTAGTTTTATAGTTTGAACAATAGAGATGATGTGAAAACTTATAGTCAAAGGACATATTAATATGATGTCAACTAATTATCGATTGTTATAGTCCCTCTAGGCCTTAGAAAGGGACTAATAACAGACACAGTTTTTTCTCTACTACTATTTATCTTTACGAATTATAAACTTAAATAAATATAATACTTAATTATTTTACTAAGAGTCATTGGTGAAATTTAATTTTCTTAAGATATTTTGTATATGTAATAGAAATCTAGAAAATAAATATCCACTGATTTATATAGGTAAGAGAATAAAACTTAAAAAATTGAGTAACAATTTTGATTTTTTTGTGAGAGTATAAGATATATGTTTGTGTGACTGGAATTCTTTAACATCTAAATAATGGATTCCATGTATAAAAATTATGATTTTCTTATAACGTTTTTAATCAATAAAGTAGTCACACACATAAATTTGAATATCAAGCAACGGTTTAGCATGTGAATGTCTTAGCATAATGAAAATGTGATTATTTTAGCATGTAAAGGTTAGTGTTTATTAGTTTCTCTTGATTTTTTATTTTTAAATCGTTAA
>ML798036.1:227286-238470 GCA_009831015.1 Picea engelmannii | reverse complement strand
TTGGAATATTTCCACAATAAAGAATTCCATATCATTTAATGTGATTGAAGAATAATTTTACAAGTTCTCAACATTGATTATTGTGATAACAACAAACTTACATAATCGAGTAAGAAAATTGGTAAAGAAAGAGAAGCTTCTTGGAAGGTTCCAAAAAATTAGAGCCAAGGAAAGGCTAGACATGGCGAATTGAAGGAATCCAAGGAGCACGAGTTCAACTTTGATTATGTAACTAGATGGAATCAAATTGTCTCGATATAATTTGAGTTGGAAATAACAATTCCTATTTTTCTTATATAATAATTTGTGATACTTCAATATACGAGAAGTGTGTGGTTGTTATTGGATTAGCCATTGTGAGGTAGAGTTTGTCTATATATTAATAGTTTTCTTCTAAGTTGGATCCCTTTCATTTTTCTACATTTGTTCCCTTTTATAAGTTAGAGGGTTAACAAAATATTCTATTAAAAAAGTGGTTTAAAGAGAAAAACAATGTATTGAGAAAATTGAAGGCAACCCATTCCCTAGTGGTGTGAAGAAACTAGGATGTAACATAGACAAAGTTGGCACCATGACCCCCACACAGATCCTTTGGAATATTTTCATTTTGAATTTCATTTTGTTGGGTTAAATGTTTGAATCTTAGGATCACACCTACAATATTTTGGGAACTTAGATCATACATTTTTATTTGTGTGAATTCTTTGTATTCTTAAAGTTTCCATTGCCACACGATGTGTGTTTTCTTTATGTAGATGAGGAATTGGGAGATTTCTCTAGGTATGGTATCTCCTCGCTTCTGTTCAAACTAGGAAAAATATAGAAGAGTAAGAGTATTCACAAAGATACTTTCAATTAAAATTATTCTATAAAAAATTAAAAATATAATTCTAATTAAAAATAAAAAATAAAAAATAAAAAATTAATTAAAATTGTTTATTGAAAGTTAGGGTAACAATGGTGTTAGGATTAAGATATGATTGTGAATCTTGATAATAATAACTTCATTAGTTAGAGAGAACTCTCAGCCTCCATTAGATGAACACATCACCGTAATTCATTTATGAGATTAGCATGTCAATTGTTGACCTTAACATTTAAATTATTAGGATATTTAGAAACTTATGAGTTATTTAAGATCAACTTGGTCTAATGTCGCTTTCGGTAAAAATGTATTTCCTTAGTGATGTAGGAGCATCGCTCACTCATCAAGCGAGCCAGCGCATGAAGCAGAAAAGACAGCTGGACAGCGCCAACACACATTTTGAAATACTTGGAAAGTTGTTGCGCCGCTCTTTAATGAAGGCATTCATAAAGAAGCGCACTTGTATTGTAAAGGGGACCTTGAGCCTTTAAGCTCTCGTCCTTAGTAGATAGGAAGGAATTTAATAGATTTAATGCAGGTAGATAGAATAGTTAAGTCTAGATTAGACAGTTTCAGTTTTCGAGAGGGAAAACGGATATAGACACCCTCCTTTGTAAATTGTATTATTATCATCATTCATTCAGGAGCAAGAAGAGAGAGAGCAGAGCAGAGAAATTGTAGGCAGAACCACCATGTACAGATATTGAATTAATAGAAGAGCTTTGATTCAATTCCATGGTTGTGTTATTCTCTGTGTATTGTTGATATTATGCTCATGAGTATCTGCTTCCTGTCATGCATTTGATTTTATATGTTGTGTATGTGATTTCATGGTTGATTTGAAACCTGAGAGAATGAGTGAATAAGTTTCAGTTGTTTCTCTAAGTGAGCCAGAGAATTCCTGCAAGGAGTGCAGTGGAATCTGTCTGCAAGGAGTGCGTGACTGCAGGGTTTACTTAGAGATAGATTTTTTTTTCATTCATCTCAGAAGTGCATATTTGGTACTGGAGCTATGCAAGGCGGGCACAAGCTGGACGAAGACTCGGGATTTTGATTCTGAGAAAAGGGAATTTGGACTGCTGCCACAGGTGAGCGCGTAGAGTCGAAGAAGCTTCAACACTTAGTCGTGTTCGAAGATTTGTCGTAAGGAGTGCGTGCAACAAGTCCTCATAAGGACTTGTGAAGCGAGAACAAGCTCAGGAAGGATAGGCCTACAACTCACTGAAGGAGAATTGCAGGAGTGTTGTGGAAAGCCGAGAGAAACTCCACAGGTTGACGAGCGGTCGAGGGAGCATTCAATCCATTTCCTAGGAAATAGAAAAGGAAGGGTGGACGGTTGAAATCCCCTGGAGAGATTTCACGAGAACCTGAGGGCCGTTAGATCTTGCAAAGGTGCCCGGAGATTATAGTGTGAGCATTTAGAAGTTCGAAGCTCAGGAGGAAGCAGTGCCGTCAATCTGGGTTCATTTGGACCATCAGATTTGCACGTACCATCGCATATCGGCATATCGCGAGTTGGAACACCAAGGTGGTGGAACAGAAGTGGCGATATCACGATCCATGATATCCCGACAAAATCATAACCGTTGATCGAAGGGACGCGTGTCAAAGGATCCCAGAGAATCGGGGTTCGGAGGATCGGGGTTCTCGACGACAGAGAACGCTTGAAGGTTGGATTCGCGATTCGCGATATCCCGACAGTGACGTGGCAGTGTGGAACCACAGGTGTAAGTGGAGCACCAGTGGCATCGTATCGAAAATCGGGAAAAGGTAATCCCCGAGTTCATCAATGTCAGAACTCGCGATCTCGCGGGTTCCGAAATTCCAATAAAAGGGTAAAGGGTGGAGAAGACAAGTCCACACGTATCTCGGAAAATCGGCCGATAGGGGTTCGGAGTTTGGCAATTCAAATTGTCGATGTCGTGAGTAGCGATTTCCCGACAGGGAGAAGTTCCGATAGTGGAGGGGAGTCAACGTTGACTCGCATCGGACTTCGGGGAATCATGAGGCGAGAAACACGCGACCACAAAATTTGCGAGATAGCGAATTCCGATTTTTCGATTTGATAAGGGGGATCAATAAGTTTGTTTCTATGGGTAGAGAATTCCCAAGAGGGAAAAGAGGAGCATTCATGCTCTTCGGGCCAAAGTCAGAGAAGGTCCTGGTGGAAGCGGTTTGTGCGTGGCGCGTGGCTGCATCAAGTGGTATCAGAGCGGGAATATCTTTTCTTTCTGTAGCAGAGACATGATTTATCATGCCGCCCAGAAGAGAAAGGCAGTCACATGGTCCAGAGGACAAGGATGCGCGAAGAAGAGGAAGGCTGGCAGGAAATCCAGAAATGGAGCGCCAGATGAGAGATCTTCGAGCAAGACTCGAGGAGATGAAGACTGCGTAGAGACATGGAGTTGGCGCAGGGGATCTTAGTGATTCCAAAGTTGAAGAGGAAGCTGGACATGCAGAAGAAGTCGTAGCAGAGGATGCATCAATCGAGCAGTTGATCAAAGCCATCGCCAGGATGGGTGCGAAGGTGAAAATGGATATTCCAGTTTATGAGGGAAGCCTGGATGCAGAAGAGTTGCTGGATTGGATCCGATCTCTTGACACCTACTTCGATTATGAGGAGATCGAAGAGGACAAGAAAGTCAGACATGTTGTCACCCGGTTGAAGGGACATGCAGCATTGTGGTGGGACGAGCTACAGGCAAATAGATGTTCCAAGGGCAAACAGAAGATCAAGAGCTGGGACAGGATGATCGCAAAGATGAAAGCGAAATTCATCTCGAGAGATTATCAGATCACACTGTTCAGGCGAATGCAGAACCTGAGACAGAAGTTGATGACGGTGAAGGAGTACATCGAAGAATTTTACAAGCTCAACATCAGAGCAGGTCATCGGGAGAGCGATGATGAGAAGGTGGTGAGATACCTGAATGGTTTAAGATATGACATTCAGGACGAGTTAAGCATGGTAACCATCCGAATAGTTGAGGATGCTTATCAGATGGCTCTGAAAGCCGAGGAGAAGCTGAGCCGCAAGCAAGGTCAGCGAGGGCAAGGCAGAAGTCAACCCAAAGGCAAGGCAGTTGCCCAGGACAAATACCAGAAGCCCAAGGAGGAATGGCAGAAACCTCAAGGTAAGATTAAAAGAGGTGGAACCTCACAGCGAGGACAACCACAGGTTGAACAGAGAAGACAACAAAATGAACAGCAGGAAGGTTATGCCGATGAAAACACTCTTCCTTATACTAGAGGTTGAGGTAGGGGAAGAGGTGGAGTGATCACATGTTTTACATGTGGAAAGAATGGGCACAAGTCATTTGAGTGTCCAGAGAAAAAACAAGCCGGAGGAGAAGCTCACATCACTGAAGCACAGAAGCGTGATGCTGAGAACGAAGATGTAGACAATGGAATGTCGCTTGGGATGCATAAAGTTCTCTTAACACCCGAGAAGGAGGTGGAGAACACAGTTCAGAGGAGTAGACTGTTCAGGACAGCTTGCACAGCCAAAGACCGAAAATGCAAGGTCATTGTGGACAGTGGAAGCACCGACAATCTCGTTTCAACCGACATGGTAGAAAAGTTGGAGCTGTAAACGATTGATCACCCGAGTCCATATAAAGTATCATGGCTACGGAAAGGACATCAGGTGACTGTCACTAAACAATGCTTGGTCGAATTCAAAATAGGTGGGTATAATGATAAAATTCTGTGTGATGTTATTCCCATGGATGTATGTCATTTATTGCTGGGTAGACCATGGCAATATGACAGAAATGTTGTTCATGATGGGAGAATGAACACATATACTTTAGAGAAGGATGGGAGGACACACAGATTGCTTCCAATAAAGGATAAAGAGGTGAAGCCGGAAGTAAGCAATACCATACTTCTCATGAGTGGGAAGGAACTTCTCACAGAGATGGAGAAGAAAGAAGATCCACAATTATTTGTGGTCAGGAAACCAAGAATTGTCCTGACTAGCACAAGAGTGGATGACCTACCAGAAGAGATTTAGAAACTACTGGGAGAGTTCGCTGACATCATCGTGGACGAACTACCTCGTTCGTTGCCACCGATGCAGAGTGTGAGTCATCACATCAATCTCATACTTGGAGCCAGCTTTCCGAACAAATCCACATACAGATTGACGCCGCAGGAGAATGAGGAAGTCAAAAGGCAGGTACAGGATCTGCTGGACAAAGGATTGGTCAGAGAGAGTTTGAGTCCACGTGCTATTCCAACAGTGCTGAGTCCGAAGAAGGATGGAGGCTGGAGGATGTGTACAGACTCCAGAGCTATAAATAAAATCACCATCAGGTACAGATTTCCACTGCCGAGGATGGATGATCTAATGGATTGCCTGAGTGGGGAAAATTATTTTTCAAAGATTGATATCAAAAGTGGATATCATCAGATTCGCATGAGAGAGGGTGATGAATGGAAGACAACATTCAAGACAAACGAAGGTTTGTACAAATGGCTGGTCATGCCATTTGGTTTGAAAAATGCGCCGAGCACATTCATGACACTGATGAATGAAGTCCTGCGGGAATTCATCGGAAAATTCGTAGTCGTATATCTAGATGACATACTGATCTTTAGTAAGATGAAGGCTGAACATTTAAAGCATTTGGCTACCGTAATGAGGAAGCTACAGCAAGAGAAGCTGTTAATCAATCTGAAGAAGTGTTCCTTCATGAAGACAGAGCTCATTTATTTGGTTTTTGTGATTTTGGCTAATGAGTTGAAGATGGATCCGAGTAAGGTGGAAGTGATAAAAAATTGGCCATCACCCAGAAATGTTTTTGAGGTGAGGAGTTTCCATGGTTTGGCTAGTTTCTACAGAAAGTTCATTAGGAATTTCAGTGGAATTAGCACAGCGATGATGGACACCATGAAAAAATGACATAAAGTTTTTCATTGGACAGCGGAGGCTGAGAAAAGCTTCAATCTGTTGAAGCGGAAGATCACAGAGCAATTGATTCTGGTGTTGCCTGATTTTCAAAAAACATTTCAGGTGAAATGTGTTGCAAGCGGGTATGTCATAGGAGGGGTCCTGAGTCAGGATGATAGACCTATTGCATATTTTAGCGAGAAGCTGGATGAAGCAAAGGTAAAATACTCCACAGATGATAAAGAGTTTTATGCCATCATACAGGCATTGAAGAAGTGGAGGCATTACTTGATACCCAAAGAATTTGTATTGTACAGCGATAATCATGCATTGCATTTTGTGAGTCAATAGGAGAAGTTGAACCAGAAACATGCAAAATGGGTAGAGTTCATGCAGAATTTCACATTTGTGATCAAACACATTCTAGGGATTGCTAACAAAGTGGATGATGCTTTGAGCAGGAAATGTTTATTGCTGCAGGAGTTCAGAGTCAAGACATTGGGTTTTGAGAATCTGATGGATATGTATGCAGGGGATGCAGACTTCGAAGAAGCATATGAAGCAGCTGAGAATCCAGTTCTCAGGGATCAGAGTCCATGGATAGATTATATGATCCAGGATGGATTGTTGTTCAGGGGCAATCAGTTGTGCCTTCCGAATTTCTCCATGAGGGAGAACTTATTGAAGGAGAAGCACAGCGGAGGCTTGGCAGGTCACTTTGGTCATGACAAAACATTCGCAAAACTGAGCGAATCGTATTTTTGGCCAGGCATGCGAGCAGATGTTAAAAGATTTGTTGACAGATGCAGAATTTGTCAACATTTGAAAGGGAGAAAGTAGAATGCGGGGTTTTATCAGCCATTTCCCATACCTGAGAGACCATGGGAGGTGATAAGCATGGATTTTGTGTTGGGTTTGCCGAGGTCGCAGAGAAGGGTTGATTCCATCTTTGTGGTGGTAGATAAGTTTTCAAAGATGACACATTTTATTCCGTGTCAGAAGACCAGCGATGCGACCCACATCGCAAATTTGTTTTTCAAAGAAATCGTCAGACTGCATGGATTGCCAAGAAGCATAGTCTCGGACAGGGATACGAAATTCATAGGTCATTTTTGGAGGACGCTATGGAAGAAGCTAGGGACTAATTTGGCCTTTATTTCAGCATATCATCCGCGGACGGATGGGCAGACTGAGGTGGTCAATAGAAGTCTTGGAGACTTGCTGAGAAGCTTGGTGACAGAGCACCATAGCAGTTGGGACAACATATTGCCGCAGGCAGAGTTTGCATACAACAATTCGGTGAATCGGAGTACAGGAAAAAGTCCATTTTAGATTGTGTATGGGACACAACCGAGGGGAGTTTCTGAATTGCTAGATTCAAAACAGACTACGACTAGCAGTGCTAGTGCAGAAGAATTCGCTAAGGTGATGGAGGAACTTCACACGAAGGTGAAGTAGCGACTGCAGAAGTCAAATCAAGAGTACAAGCGCAGAGTCGATCAGCGGAAGAGACAACTCCAGTTTGAAGTTGGTGATATGGTTTTGGTGCACTTAAGGAAGGAAAGGTTCCCAAGGGGAACATATAACAAGCTCAAGCTGAAGAAAATCGGGCTGTGCAGAGTCCTGAAGAAATTCGGGGAGAATTCATACGAGATTGAGTTGCCGGATGGCATTGGGATATCTCTGATTTTTAATGTTTCGGATTTATACCCATACAGGGCTGGAGAAGCAGAGGCTGGAACTGACGAACCAGTGGTCCAGTGGCAGAAACAATTACCAGTTGCAGAAAAACCGCAGATGGAGTGCATACTGGACAAGCCAGTGGGAAAGAAGACCAGGCGGAAGCAGTATTTCGAGTACTTGGTGAAATGGAAGAATCACCCAGTCTAAGATGCTAGCTGGGAAAATAAAGTAGTGATACAGAAGCATGGACAGACCGTGCAGGAGCTCATGGATAGGAGCCCATGAAAGTTTTCAAGCCGAGGAGTATGATGCAGGAGCATCGCTCACTCATCAAGCGAGCCAGCACATGAAGCAGAAAAGACAGTTGGACAGCGCCAGCACACATTTTGAAATACTTGGAAAGTTGTTGCGCCACTCTTTAATGAAGGCATTCATAAAGAAGCGCACTTGTATTGTAAAGGGGACCTTGAGCCTTTAAGCTCTTGTCCTTAGTAGATAGGAAGGAATTTAATAGATTTAATGCAGGTAGATAGAATAGTTAAGTCTAGATTAGACAGTTTCAGTTTTCGAGAGGGAAAACGGATATAGACACCCTCCTTTGTAAATTGTATTATTATCATCATTCATTCAGGAGCAAGAAGAGAGAGAGCAGAGCAGAGAAATTGTAGGCAGAACCACCATGTACAGATATTGAATTAATAGAAGAGCCTTGATTCAATTCCATGGTTGTGTTATTCTCTGTGTATTGTTGATATTATGCTCATGAGTATCTGCTTCCTGTCATGCATTTGCTTTTATATGTTGTGTATGTGATTTCATGGTTGATTTGAAACCTGAGAGAATGGGTGAATAAGTTTCAATTGTTTCTCTAAGTGAGCCAGAGAATTCCTGGAAGGAGTGCAGTGGAATCTATCCGCAAGGAGTGCGTGACTGCAGGGTTTACTTAGAGATAGCTTTTGTTTTCATTCATCTCAGAAGTGCAGATTTGGTACTGGAGCCGTGCAAGATGTGCGCAAGCTGGACGAAGACTCAGGATTTGGATTCTGAGAAAAGGGAATTTGGACTGCTACTGCAGGTGAGCGCGCAGTCGAAGAAGCTTCAACACTTAGTCGTGTTCGAAGATCTGTCGCAAGGAGTGCATGCAACAAGTTCTCATAAGGACTTGTGAAGCGAGAACAAGCTCAAGAGGGATAGGCCTACAACTCACTGAAGGAGAATTGCAGGAACGTTGTGGAAAGCTGAGAGAAACTCCACAGGTTGACGAGCGGTCGAGGGAGCGTTCAATCCATTTCGTAGGAAATAGCAAAGGAAGGGTGGACAGTTGAAATCCCCTGGAGAGATTTCATGAGAACCCGAGGGCCGTTAGATCTTGCAAAGGTGCCCAGAGATTATAGCACGAGTATTTAGAAGTTCGAAGCTCAGGAGGAAGCAGTGTCGTTAAGGTGGTGGAGAAGAAGTGGCGATATCGCGATCCACGATATCCCGACAAAATCATAACCATTGATCAAAGGGACGCGTGTCAAAGGATCCCAGAGAATCGGGGTTCTCGACGACAGAGAATGCTTGAAGGTTGGATTCACGATTCGCGATATATCAACAGTGACGTGGCAGTGTGGAACCACAGGTGTAAGCGGAGCACCGGTGGCATCGTATCGGAAATTGGGAAAAGGTAAGCCCCAAGTTCATCGACGTCAGAACTCGCGATCTCGTGAGTTCTGAAATTTTGATAAAAGGGTAAAGGGTGGAGAAGACAAGTCCACACGTATCTCGGAAAATCGGCCCATCGGGGTTCGGAGTTTGGCAATTCAAATTGTCGACATCGCGAGTAGCGATTTTCCCGACAGGGAGAAGTTCCGATAGCGGAGGGGATTCAACGTTGACTCGCATCGGACTTCGGGGAATCGTGAGGCGAGAAACACGCGACCACAAAATTCGTGAGATAGCGAATTCCGATTTCCCGATTTGATAAGGGGGATCAATAAGTTTGTTGCTGTGGGTAGAGAATTCCCAAGAGGGAAAAGAGGAGCATTCACGCTCTTCAGGCCAAAGTTAGAGAAGGTCTTGGTGGAAGCGGTTTGCGCATGGCGTATTGATCTTTGATCAAGTTGTGTGAGTGGTTATTGAAGGTGTTTGTCCTGTGTGGAAATACCCTGTTTTGTCAAACATAAATTTCTCAATTTTTTAGTTTGGAATTATTATTAGGGTTATTGTTCTAATGTCTCCCATGACCATTTAGTCTTCATATCTCCACAATACAAAAAACATGATATAATATCATGTATCAAGTGTCATGTACATCTTCAAATTCCCTTTTCTATGAATTTGAATTCAATGTGGTTCTTTCCTCAATGCCCACATGTACTCAAAATGAATTGAGATTCTTAAGACAACAAGATGAAAGAGTTGGTGGGCAATGCAAGAAGAAAACTAATTTAAAAAAATAGAGAAGAACAATGCTTGAGAAGTTGACAAAACACTGTGATTAGCATTTTACAACAAATATGTACATTGTTCCCTATGTAAAGAATTTTCCATCTATCATCATTTGAAGGATTACACATTCAAGCATTGTGATTGTTGGTATCACCTTCTCTCAAATGTATAGATATTGGGACAACCTTGTTGCAATTGTTGGTTTCCTAACTTCTCTGATTTGGAACTATAATTATAATTATGGCCTTTCTATCGATGTCCAAGTCTACATTACAACTTAGATATGTATTAGCAAGTCCCATGATAAGAGGGGGAATTAATAGTTTAAAACCACAATACATGAGTGTGAATGATAATGTTGTCAACCTGCCACAAATACGAAAGAATCACATTCCTGGGATTTCCCCTTCAAAATAAGACGGAAGTAAATTCCTTGGATTTCCCCTTCAAAATTTGAATCCCTTACTGAAGGTTAGGACTAACAGAAGCCATGAGAATCCCAAGGGATTGGTGGAAGAAGAGACCAAAGGTGGAAAAATCGTGAGGGGCAAACATGCAAGAAGAAGGTTGATAGATAGGGGAAGGAAGACATGGAGACACACAGGATACACATAGAACAAAGCATGATGAGAATGTGAAGAGAACAACCTGATGAAGAACAAGTGAGTTGCAAACTCGCACATAGATGACGTAGTGAACAAAGGTGTTCACTAGTGCATATCTGAAGGATAGAATAGATTGGAAAGTTGTTCTTGAATAAAATAGAAATCTTGTCCAAAGGATTAATGATCACCCTGGAATAGAGAAGACTTAGATCTAGACTAGAGCTACAGAGGACTACAGCTTGGTACCTATTGAAAAGAAACCAACAAACATAGTTACTGAATTAATGAGAACTCTGACCTCAAAAGGAGAACTCTATCCCTTAAACCCATATTTTTGCATAAAAAACATGAAAATCAACACCCAAATAAAAAAGTGGTGCTACTAGTAGCACCATTTTTTCTAACTTAAAAATCTAAAAATTGGATCCTAAATGGTCACTTGAAAATTTATTTACTAATTTTTTTTTTATAATTTACATTAAAAAATAAATAAAAGAAAAAAATAAAATTAAATATATTCAAAATCCAAATTTAAAAAAAAGGTGGAAAAAAACTAACAATAAATGAAAAAAATTTAAATTTTGAAAAATAAGAATTATATATATATATATATATATATATATATATATATATATATATATATATATATATATATATATATATATATATATATATATATATATATATATATATATATATATATA
>ML798036.1:205744-227110 GCA_009831015.1 Picea engelmannii | reverse complement strand
AAAATAAAAAAATTATTAAAAAAAAACGAAAAAGCCCTAAACTAAAACATTATATTAAAAAAAATGAAATATAAACTTTTATAAATAATAATAATAATAATAATAATAATAATAATATAGGTCTCATAGTTCTGAGTGGACATTAATCATCATCATCATATTTATAGATTTTATTTTATTTTTTGTTTTTTTATAAATTTTTTAATAAATTATTTTTTAAGTTTTTTAATGTATAAGAACAAGTTCAACAACACGGAAGACAAGAGGCTTTCTAAAATTGCTTCAAAATCGAGTCATAACCACCATCGACTCAAGGCAGGATGGCATAAAGATGCCCGGTCTTGGCTAAACTATTGGGGAATCATGGAAGACACCATTTTGCAGAATAAAGATAGTATTAAAAGATAGTATTAAAAAAAGTGTTAAATCGCCCAAAGGGGTTGGATCCAATGGTGGAAAGCGAGGAGTTTTTCACCATTGGGCAAGGTTCAATTCTCATGAGGGCTTTACCTGGAGCCATGGGGACACCTTGAGGTAGTGGTCGAACGTGTGGTTGCACCCAAAGATACTATAATAAATGGTATCGTGACCCGTGCACACATAAGTGGATCAAATCCCACCCCCATGTCCTTCAACTTTATCCCCGGATGGGGTGCCACACGGTGCATGATGGGCACGTGGAGACGCGCCAGGGGAGGCCATTTATGGCGTCCAACTGCCCTCATATCCCCGTTAGTTATGAGGGACCTCATTTCAATCGGCCTCCATCTCTTGACGGGGCCTCTCATGCATGAGAACAGGCCGGCCTGCTAGAGCATTAAGCTCTCGGCCTTAATGGTTGCAGCCACCATTTATGTTCTTATCAGCCTTCTCAGAACCCTTAGGATGAATTTGTAGCTCACAGAGCCGAGTAAGATTAGGAGCAAAGGAGAAATCCTAGCTCTCATCCTCATTTTAATCATGCCGCGAGCTCGAGGAAGACCCCACAAAGGAGCAGGGTGGTACGTGGCCGACTCTCGATGGAAAAGACACAAACGATTTGAGAGCGCTTTGGTTCTTGCTAAGAGGAAGAAACACAGGGAGGCCATAGCAGTAGCCTCGTCCCCTAGAACTTATGCCGAGGAAATTTCGACTATGGAGCTCCCCCACGACTTCTCTGAAAGTTGAATGTTTACGGTTCCGGACAATTGGAACCCCCCGACGTGCATTGAAGCAGAAGCACCACCGCTCCACCCGCGAGATGCACACGATCCCAGCGATGCTCCCACTGAGGAGTTCGCCACCTACCTGGTGGAGGAAGAGATGTTGGAAGGCAACAACGACTTGCAGTCGCAGAGGACGCAGCATGCACACCAGGAGACGGATGGCAAGCAAGAATCGCCACCCCCGCCACCACTCCTTCACCCGGAGCACCTGAACTTGATCTTCGAGGTTCGCAGCATGGTGGATGACCAAATCTTCAGGGCTGTCCGCGTTAGCCAACGCTTGAACATGTTATTTACATCTTATTCCAGGGCCACTCCACGGCGACAATGCCCCACCTACGCTTAGCTCTATGTCATTCCTGTCAGCAGTAGCAAGGAGACGAAAGACCGCGAGGACCTCGGTGAATAGGTTCTTTTGTTCATCATTGTCTCCAACTCTCTCTCTTTTTTGATGTTTATTAGAGCTGTAGCTCTTCTAGTTAATAGCCCTATTAGTGTTAGCATAGGCCTTATTACACAACTGCTGAAATTGATCATGCACCCTGGTTTCCTTCGGGCAGGGTGGCGAAATGAGTTTTTTGAATTTGCATGTTATTCTGGACAAGCCAACTATCTCGGTTTCCTTCACCGGTGGGACAGCTGGCACCTACATGTCATGTTGTATTTTCTAAAGTTTTAATATAACAGGATTCGCTTTTTACTTAAAAAAAAAAAAAGTGTTAAATCAAAATTTAAGGAGAAAATGTGGTGTGATAAAGAGTTAGAGGAAAAAGGAAAATTAAGGTATTATAAGGATGTAATCAAGCCTAATCTAGAAGATCAAAATTATGTATCTATTTTGCCAAGTGTAAAGAAAAAAATAAACATAGCTAAGATAAGAACAAATTCTCATGAGCTCCATAGTGAAACTAGGCATTGGTCAATTCCTAAAATGGCAAGGGATGAAAGAGTGTGTCACCTTTGTGACACTAAGAAGGTTGAAGATGAAAAGCACTTTCTCTTAGATTGTCCAACCTATACCCATACTAGATCTCATTTTCAAAATATTTGTCACACAACCAACCTTCCTAACCTCTTAACTCAAGAAAAGTATGGTGATCTTGGAAAGCTTCTCTTAATGTTTTTCGAGCACAGAAACAAAATTCTAAAGAAACAGAAGTAATCACTTACCCTCTTAAGGTCAGATAGACCAATTTGGTCTTAGTGGACGTTAATATGTTTTGACTAAATGTTTAAAAATAATGTTATTTAACTACAATTATTTTCGATGTATTGAAGTAAATGTAAAAAATATATTAAAAATGATATTTTCCACTATATTTAAAAGATATGGAACCATAAATTAATTAAGGAGACACAATTATATGAAAAATATCAATTTCAAATGGTATGCAACATTTATAACATTGAAAGAAGCATGGAAAAATGATAAAAAATAAAGTTGAAAAAGAAAAATAGAAAAAAAGAAAAATAGACGAAAAAATAAGCATTTAAAAAAATAATGTGGATACATTATGGATAATAAGATTTAAAATAACAAAAAACAACCTAAATCAAAGAAATTATGGATAAGAAGATTTAAAATATCAAAAATAAAACCTAAAAACAAAGGGCAGGTGCTACCAGTAGCAACTTTTTAAAACAAGGTAAACAATGTGATCCCCAGAAAAACGAGAACTCTGTAGAGTTCTTGTTAAGTTGATAACTATGATAGCACTGGTGACGGAGGTCATCGATGAATGTATAACAAAGAATGGACTCCTTGTGCAGAGGAAATCTAGTTGGGAGGGTATCTGATAAACCTGTGGAAGTATTGAGCTCAGTGGGAAGAGGGAAAATTTTACTAGTGACAGTGGAGGAATGAGAGTAACCTTCCATGATCATTCTAAATATGATAACTAGTTGAATAAATCCCCTTGCGTTATCATGGCTTGGAACGGGGGTGGTGTGTTGTAGGAAGGAACTTTGTAGCATGGCCTAAGGTTGTGTCCTCTCTAAGTCAGTTCATTGTTGATATTTCCTTAAATAGATAAGTGAAAAACTTGACATGTTTGATGTATGCTTAATTATGTGAACATGTGGATTTCTGGTTGAAATGGGAAATGTGAATGCATGTAAGAAATTGTTGAATTTTTTAGTAAAATGAAATATGCTTGCTTGTTTTCCTCGTTAATCTGATATTTCATAAAACTAAGTAAACAATGTATGGGTAGTATGTATCCCAGAGATTCTTGCAAGTCTAGAGAGGAAAGTTTGCATTATATGGAAAAAATATTCATTTCGAAGGTGACAAGAGTGCCTTGGTGTGAGAAAATCCCATGTACAGGTTAAGGAACCTTAAAACCTATAAAATTTACCTGATTTAAGTGGAAGGGTTGCAAGATATGAAAACAATATCCGAGATGAAGTAAGAATGCTTAATCGGTTCAAGAGTACAATCCTGGAGCTCTTAAGAGTCTAGTAGAGTCTCAAAAAAGACTTAGAAGGAACCCTGAAATGTTTAAGTCTAGATTTGTACTATTACCTTGAAGAAAACAAGTGTTTTAATTTGGTATGATTCACAATCGTTGATTCGACGTAGCGAGTAGATTTGAACTGTTGGTCGGGTGGTACTACCATGAGAGTGACGAAGTAAGGGATTGTAATAGGACTCTAATTCAACAAGGACCCTTGATCTATGGGAGAGTGGTCATGGTGAATTTTGGACCACTGGATCTAGTTACTAGTGTATTGGAATAAGGGTCATCAGAGGTCTAGAGGAAGGACTGAGATAGGAGTCCGAGGACTTGGGAGTTCAAGGGTCGTCGATCTGTCGGAGGAAATTTCGTGAGATATTAGTCATTGAATCTAGCATGGGTTGATCCGAGGAGATAGGTCTTAGGACCTTGATTGTCACATGAGTATGAACTCCAAGTTTATTTAGACCATTATATGGAGTGATTGAGGAATATCATATTCGTTAGAGAACATTTCATTGGAGTGGTCCTAAATGTTGAATAGAAAAGGTTCTAACGGTGAAGACTCTAAGAATGAGAATGCGTCATTGATTAGGAAGAGGGTGATGGCGAACGACAGTCCTAGATCTGTCGTGGGTCACACCTCTCCATACAATTTTACTGAACAAGGAGGGAAACAACCACCAGGTAAATTAAGGCGTTGATGAAATCGAGGCCATTAATCCCTGCTTCCAAGGGTCATTGGATCTACCAACACGATCCATCAAGGAGGGCCCATTGAAGTAGAATTTGGTCATAGTTTACTCCGAAATGAGAGAGTCTAAGATGCTCCAGTTCATTAATATAGGGTCGAGATGAGATCATAACCATCTGATTGTGAATGCCTAGGTTCACATTTGTTGTCAACATCCCAAGGAAGGAAAAATAGTTGGGATAGGACGTTCGACGATGGGATTTTCGTGAAGCTCCAAGCGTATTTTTTAAGAGAAGAGAATTTTTTTGAATATCCCACCAACTTAAGAGTGAATTAGGGGGTTGGATGTGTTACAAAGTGGTATCAAAGCAGATCTCAAACTCTAGGATTCAATGGGTCACTGCGACCACTTGACTATTTGAGAAAATATTTATTTTTTCAGAAATTCATGACATAAATTTATTTATGTAATGGCTAATAATGGTTTATTGTTTCAGCACATAGGGAGTACTGAAGGAAAAATAGAGGTGAATGGTGTAGTGTAGCATGGAAGACACCTTACACCTTAGAGATGAGGAATCTGATAGCTAGAGGGATAGAGAAACTCCTCCAGATTTAGTAGCCATTGTTAGAAGTTTGAAAGTAGAAAATGAGAGGCTCATGAGAGCTCAAGATGAACAGGAAGAGTTGAATGCAGTCCTATTGCAGATCTTGTCTGATATTTAGAAGCATGTGCAACAAGGTCCTAGTAATGCATAGTAGCAACAATCAAAGAAATTGAAAACCCCTTCAGATTCCCAAAATCATGGATCATCCCGTTGCAACGTGGGAAGGAGTTCTTCTAAGAAGAGGCATCAAAATGTAAGGAAAGGAAGATCTGGTGGAGGCACTTCCATAGAGTCATCTAGTGGAAATACTACTTTTGTGGAGCTATCCAACAGTGAAACTGGATCAAGTGTCCCCAAGAAGAAAAGGAAGAGACATTCGCAGAGTTCTCTAATTGAAGAATTCAAGAAGGATAAGTTGCCTACCTTTTATGGAAAGATCAAGAAGAGAGAAGAAGTTGAGGCTTGGCTGTTGGGTATGAATAAGTATTTTAGGGTACATAATGACTTAGAATATACAAAAGTGAATATTTCTATCTTCAATCTGAGTGGAGGAGCTTCCATATGGTGGGAAGACCTCAAGGAATTCAAAGGATGGAAAGAAAGAAAATTGACTTGGAAGCATTTTGTGAAGTACTTTAGAAAAGCTTACCTATTGGAGAAGTACTATGATGAAAAAATCAAGGAATTCCATGCGCATAATTTGTCATAACTTACCATGGATGTGTATGCTAAGGGATTCTTGGAGTTGTTGAGGTATGTTCCTTACCTCAAGGACAAGAAAGAAAGAGTGCAATGTTTTATCAATGGATTTCCACAGTCTTATCAGGATAGAATCAAATTTGATAAGACCAAGTCATTGGAAGACACTATAAGGAAGGCGAAGTGTTTCTATGATTAGTCTAAGCATAAGAAAGAGAATTCTAAGGATAGGAGAGGAAAGGATAATATTGGATTCCTAAAAATTGGATTCAATCCATTTCCATATAAGAATCAGAAGAAAGGTGTTCAGTTTGATCAACTGAGTAGAAGTTTGCATTAATAAAACTTTACATCTCAAAGTGGGAATACGCCAGTAGAGTAGGAAAGAGAAAGAGTAGAGGAGCCAAAGAAAGGGACTCTACAATGTTGGGGTTATAGAGAACCACACTTGTTAAGGAATTGTCCTTATATATAGAAAGACAATAAAAGGGTTTACCATGTGCAGGAAGCAACCATAGTCAATTATGTGGCCAAGAGTGTGTTGAGAATATACGCAGCTGTGGAAAATCAACAAGCAGACAACCAAGATTTTGTAGTGGAGATGGAATGTATAATTTCCAAACAAATTGTTTCTATTTTAATTGATCCTAGATCTAACCATAGTTATATTTCTCCTCAAGTTGTCGAAGCATGTTCCCTACAGAGAGAGAAACATAAAAAGGCATTGTTGGTTCAATTAGCCACATGGACAGAGAGGAAAGTGACATAGGTGATGGAATATTATCCATTTGATGTGAGTGGACTATATACTCAAGAATCCATGAATATCCTACCTCTGAAATCATACGGTGTGATTTTAGTATGGACTGTTTGGTTGTTCATAAGGAAAAATTAAATTTCTATGAGAAGACCCTAGAGTGTGAAGATAAGGAAGGAAATGAAAAATGTTTGCAAGGCATTCAAAAGAAAATCTTAGTTAGACAAATATCACCATTACAACTTAATAATTTTAGTCGTAAAGGGTTACCCATGTATGATATACAAGTTCTTAACTTAGCATAAGGGAAAGAAGTAGAAGGTTGAAGGTCATCCCGTGTTGTGGGAATTTAAAGACTTGTTTCCTGAGGAGGTTCTTGGATTAAATCCTAAGAGAGATCTTTATTTCTCAATATATCTTATGCCTGGAGTTGTACCGAAATCAAATGTACCCTATTGAATGAGCACACCCAAATTGGTGGAGATTAAGGTACAACTAAAGGAGATGTTGGATAAAGGTTATATCAGACTGAGTGTATCCCCGTGGGGAGAACCAACTTTATTTGTGAAGAAAAAGGATGGTACCTTGTGCTTTTGAAATAACTATAGGAAATTAAACAATATGACCATCAAGAACAAGTATCCATTACCCAAGATCGATGATCTTTTTTATCATCTTAGAGGAGCTGCAGTTTTCTTTAAAATTGGCTTGATATTAGGATATCACCAAGTCAGAATTAAGGATGAGCACATCCAAAAAACAACTTTTAGGACAAGGTATAGGTAGTATGAGTTTGTAGTGGTGTCATTCAGGTTTACTAATATAACAACTACCTTTATGTGCTTGATGAATAGTTTTCTCAACAAGTATCTAGATAAGTTTGTCTTAGTATTTGTTGATGACATTCTTGTGTATTCCAAGATTAGAGAAGAGCACAAAGAGAATCTCAGGATGGTGTTATAGGTCATAAGAGAGAACCAGTGGTATGCTAAGTTCAACAAGTGTGATTTATTTCAGAATGAAATCCAGTATTTAGTCCACATAATCTCAACAGAGGGAGTGGAAGTAGATCCAAATAATGTTAAGGAAATCATGGATTGGACTACCCCTCGAAATGTAATAGAGGTAATACCTTTCATGGGATGATACAGATTTAGGAGAGGAATGAAGTAATTGACAGACTGAATACAATAAATAGATGTATATGAAGAATAACACAGATATCCGGTGAACAAGATATTCTATTGAATAATGAAATAGGATGAAACTCTAAAACTACAAAACTGAAACACTTGCTCGAATGGTGGTAGTTATCTCTGAGAAGATATGTGGTTGCTACATGCATCCATCTGAGAAGAATGAATTACAATTAGGATCTAGAGGCCTTTTTGATATTACTCATGAATTCCAAAACCCTAGACATCCAAAAACATAACCCTAGGAGGTGAAACATCAAAAGTCATGTGGGCCCCTATGGGTAAGTTGGTACCTCAACTTCCCGGGGTCGTAACTTTTGCATACGACCTCCATTTTAGGCACGTGATAGCTCATTGGAAAGGTCTTTTAGAGAAATACACATTCTGTTTTCAAACTTTGACTTCATCTATAGATTGACTATGGTGAGCCAAAAAAAATGGTGTTTAGGCCTCCAAAACGGACCTAGAAGTACAACAAGATGTGCTGACATGAAAACATACAAAATAAGCTATTTGGATTAGGTGAGAGGCCAGAAATATCCACCTGGAAGATGTGTGGGGCTTCAGACAACCCCAAAAGTGTAGAATCCACAATTACAAAGAAGTACAAAAGAACGTGTTAAACTAAAAATGAACAAGAGGATCCAGTTCGAATAGGTGGGTGGCCACCAATAGCCAACTAGATCAATCCTCCCCCATTAGGAAGCACCGGTATCCATTGCGTTGAGTTCCCCCATTAGGTGAGGAAACTTCTACTAGATTTGGCCCCGAGTGAGCCACTTGCCTTGGTGTAGGAGTTTCCCTGCCCTGATAATCCGATAAAGCTGGATCCTCTGCTAGTGAGTGCCCTTGACCTATGTGTCCATTATCTGATCATTGGATGCTTGTTCCATGCAGTCGGGGCTGAGCTCTGTGGGTTTCATTTGTTATGCGATCTTTGAGGTGTCCAATAATGGTGGAAAATATGGTCGAAGGAAGTCCACATTGAACAATGGGTGCATGCCAAGGAAGGGTGGAGTGTTGATCTCAAAAGCATTGCTACCCACAGCCTTGGTGATAGTGTAAGTCCCATAGCAAAGTGGGCGGAGCTTCCGATGGGGCCCTTTGAGACACTCCTTTTGCAAATGTAACCATACTTTGTCGCCAACTTGAAATCGGTGTGGTACCCTATGTTGATCATGGCGTTGCTTGTACTTATCATTGGATTTCTACAAAATCTCTTGGACCTATTGGTAGATGTGTTGGATCTGCTCAATGAATCCGGTGTCTTTTTCGATCACAGTCTGATCATGGGAAGAGTATTTTCTCTGTGGTGGGAAGAGGAGGTGCAACATCAATGGGTCCCAAGGGTTGGAATCCCAGTCCTACCTGAAATGGGCTATGGTCGATGGAGCTATGGAGAGCCCTTTTGTAACTATGATGAACATAGGGGAGACTCTCGTCCCATGTATGTGGATGCTTAGAGTTGTACATGTGCAGGATGTGCATAATAATATGATTGATGACCTTTGTTTGGTCGTCTATTTGGGGGTGGAAAGCAGTGGATTTTGTGAGCTTGGTGTCCAAGAGTGACCAGAGACTCGACCAAAATGTGTTGAGTAACCTGCTATCCCAGTCGGAGATGATGGTCTGTTGTATCCCAAAGTGGACCCACACTCGTTCAATGAAAAGCTTGGCAATATCTGTCACTGTGATATTCTTCTTGCAGGCTGTGAGGATGGCCATCTTCGAAAACTGATCAACGACCACAAATACACACTCATTTCCTTTCTTGGTGGACGAAAGCCTAGACATGTAATCCATTGAGATGTATTCCCAAGGCTTCTAGGGAGTAGGAAGAGGCATTTATAGGCCTTGCCTCTTGATGGTTGGCTTCGTAATGGCACAGAAAGTGAAAGATCTGATATACTTGCTAACATCCTCTCAAAATTTTGGCCAATAAAAATGTTTCTACAGAATGACCACAGTTTTCTCCACGCCAATTTTTTTTTCCATCCGACTGTAGTGGGATTCCCAAATCAACTTTGCACGCTCGCTTGTAGGAACACAGAGATGGACCAAGTGGCATAATAGTTCGTCCTAAATGTGAAAATCGGTGATAGTCGCGCATGTACCCAAGAGATGATAGGTGGTGGTGAAGTGTGGATCTTGTTGATAAAGTTGGGGCCACTCAGATGCTTCATGTCCACAAGAATGGAGCACCGTGGTTAGTGCAGTCGCAGGAGTTCGACTGAGGCAGTCATCGACATGATTTGAGATACTTGTCTTATACTTGATTTTGAGATGGAACTGTTGCAAGTAGGTGGACCACTTTTGATGGCAGTCATTCTGCAATTTCCCCTGTGTCTGTATGAACTCTAGAGGCTTTTGATCAGTGTGTATGATCATCTCCTTTCCCAAAATGTAATGTTTCCATTGACGACAGGATTGTACAATGGAATACATTTCCTTGTAATAGGTGGGGTATTTCTAGACAGTATTTGAGAGTCTCTCACTATGTTATGTCACTGTATGACCATGTTGAGTGAGAACTGTGCCCACGACATAGTTAGATGCATCGGTCTCAATATCGAACAATTACTGCAGATCGGGAAAGGAGAGTATTGGAGTTGAGCACAAGAGATGATTCAGATCATCGAATGCTCATTGTTTTTGTTTCCACCACATGAAATTGGTCCTTCTATCGCCCTTGGTCACCTAGATGAGAGCCCATGCAATATGGGAGAATCCCAACATGAACTATCGGTAGAAGTTGGCTAGTCCCAAGAAGATTCGAATCTCGGTCAGTGTGGTCAGGGTTGGCCAATCACAAGTGACTTGGATCTTAACTAGATTAACATGTACCCCATGCTCATCAACAATGTAGCCCAAGTATTGGACCCTGTTCATGCCAAAAGAGAATTTTTCCAGGTTGGCATATAGCTTGTGTTGCTGCAAAGTGCTAAAAACCTATTGAATATGACACATGTGCTCCTCCCATGTTCTGCTGAAGATGAGGATGTCATCCAAATATACCACCACAAAGGAGTTGGTGAAGTGTCTCAATACATCATCCATCAACCTCATGAAAGTGGTTGGTGCATTTGTTAAGCCAAAGGGCATGACTAGCCATTCGAAGAGACCTTCTTTAGATTTGAAGGTTGTCTTCCATACATGAGTTGGTTCGATGGGAACCTGGTGGTAGCCAGAATTTAGGTCAATCTTTCTGAAGAAATTTTCCCCCTTGAGTTGGTCAATAAGGTCATCAATCCTGGGAATGGGGTATTAGTTCCTGACTGTGATTTTTTTTAAGGATCTATAATCAATCCAAAGTCACCAAGTCCTGTCCTTCTTCTGCACCAGTACAATTGGGCTCCTGCAAGGGGAGGATTTGGGTCTGATGTGCCCCTTTTGAAGAAGCTCTTATATCTCACGCCTAATTTCATCATTTTCCATCAGCGAGGGACGATAGACCGGTCCATTAGGTAGAGTTGCGTTGGGGGTCAGACCAATTGGATGCTTGACTTGGCAGTGTGTCGGTACCCCTGTAGGTCAGGAGAAGATGTCTTTGTATTCTTCCACGATCCCGACCACTTTCTTTTGCTACAAAGAGAGGCTCCGTGTAGAGGCCACAGATGTGGCAACGACCTTCTGCTTTTTGTGAGCATGGATCACAAAGAATATGAACTTCCCGGTATGTGAGATGACCTTACTGCATTGCTTAGAAGAGATTAAAGAAATAGTAGTACACGACACTAGCTCTTGTATCCTATACAATTGTCTACCCAAAATAATAATAACACTACGAGGTCTAGAATCATATACAACATGATGCTTCCACAAATATGGTTGTCCTAAATGAACATCACAAACTTAAAGGGGAGAAATATCAAACACTACCTCATCTTTGAAAGGCTTGATGTCGTAGGGAAAACGACATTTTTGGTTGACACAAAGATCTCTTCCTTGGCACAGCCAACCGATGGTGTAGGGTTGTGGGTGCGGTGTCGTTGGCAGGTCCAGCCACTTGATGACCTCAGCTGAAATTAGGTTCTTCTTAATACCGCTATCAAAAATGAAATGAACTGGAGCCCCCTTTATCGACATCTGCGAGTGAAAGAGGTGTTCCCCTTCCTCTGGTTCTTCTGGTTCTGTTGGTCGAACTTTGGTGGTAGAGACAGTGTCATTGGGTTCAACATCAATAATCTGATTCCCTCCTTTAGGATTTGATTCGAAATCATAATCTGCCTCTAACTCGGAAGCCTTCAGTTCGGCCATGAGTGACTGCTTGGAGTGACATTCTTTGGTGTTGTTCCAAGGGATTTTATGGTACTCACACCATTTTCCCGTGTCCTTATTCGTCTTCTGATTGCCCTTCTTGTGTTGCGACTTAGATTGGTTGTCCTGAGGGCGACCATCTCGACTTGGTCCCTTGCTGTGTGGGTTGGGGCCGCCTTTTCCCTGCTTCGGCTGTGAGGGGTTTGTAGATCCAAACTCTCGCCTTTTCTACTTAAATTTTTTCTCGATCTTGACAGCGTATCTATAAGCCGTGCCCAATGAGGCGATGTCTAGAAACTCCATGTATGTTTGAACGTATCTATGCAAACAACCATAGTATTTGAGGACCAGATGACGCTTAGATTCTTTGATACCCAATTTGGTGCGAAGGGTATGGAAAATATTGGTGAAATATGGTACTGTCTCGTCCCTTTCTTGACATAGGGTGGTCCATCTAGTGTACTGGTCCTTGTAGATTCCAATAGGGTAGTATTGTTCTTTAATGGCATCCTAGAAGGAATCCCATGTAGAGGCCACCACAAACATTGCATATTCCTCTACGGCCCTTTTCTCATAGTAAGTATCCCACCAGTATTTAACATGGGGAATGACCTTGAGGAGTGCAAAAGTGATCGTTTCCCTATTGGAAAAATTGTGGACCGAAAAATACCCTCCGAACAGATTCAACCATTTATCTACAACATATGCATCTATCATTCCTTCACATAATGGAATATCAAAATTTACCTGTACCTTGAAGGGGGCTGCATGGCCGCTTGATGAAGATGCTTCTCCTGTGGGTAGCTGTCGAAGGATCTACACAAAGTTTTCCATCATTTCATTCCTTTGTCGCATGAGGGATTCATCGAGAAACATTTTAATAGGATCTCATACTCCATCATATTTGTTTTTTTCCCCCATGGGTTGTTTTCAAGATCAGTGTGATGGATCTTGCAATGGCTTGATTGGTTCGAGTCCCAACTTATTGTACCCGGATCTTGTCAAGGCCATGCACGAAGAAAAATAAATGAAGAGCAGACCGTTCTAATACCAGTGATCCAGATTTATGAGCAGAAAAAAATAATTGAAAGACTAAATACAATAAACACAGAGATATGAATAATAAAACAGATATCCAGTGAACAATATCTTCTATTGAATAATGAAATAGGAAGAAAGTGTAAAATTGCAGAATTGAAACTGTTACTCGAATGGTGGTAGCTATCTCTGAGAAGAGATGTGGTTGCTACGGGAATCCTTCTGAGAAGAATGAATTAAAATGATGCTCTAGATTCCTTTTTGATATACTCATGAATTCCAAAACCCTAGACATCCAAAAACCTAACCCAAGAAGGTGAAACGTCAAAATTCATGTGGGCCCCTATGGGTAAGTTGGTACCTCAACTTCCCGGGGTCGTAACTTTTACATACGACCTCTATTTTAGGTGTGTGATATCCCGTTGGAAAGGTATTTAAGAGAAGTACACATTCTGACATCAAAAATTGACTCCATCTGCAATTTGGCTGTGGGGAGACAAAAAAATCTTGTTTAGGCCTCCAAAACATCCCTGGAAGTACAACAAGATGTGCTGACATGAAAACATACAAAATAATCCAGTTGGATTAGGTGAGAGGCCACCAATATCCACCTGGAAGATGTGTGGTGTTTCAGACATCCCCAGAAGTGTAGAACCCATAATTACAAAGAAGTACAAAAGAACGTGTTGAACTAAAAACGAATAAGAGGAGCCAGTTGGAATAAGTGGGTGGCCACCAATATCCAATTGGATTATGGGATTAGCTAGGTATTAATAAAGGTTCATAACGGTATTTTCCAAGACTGGTGATCCCATTACCTCATTACAAATAAAGGGGAGGAAATGTTTATGGTCAAAAGAGTTTGAGGATAACTTCCAACAACTGAATTATCTTTTGACCAATGCCCCTATTTTAAATATCGTAGACCTTGAAAAATATTTCTTGGTTTTTCACTGATGCTTCCAAAGAAGGAATTGATGGAGTACTTATGCAAGAAGGGAAAGTGTAATGTTACGAGTCAATAATGTTAAATGAGCATGAGAAAAAGTATGTCACCCATGATCTAGATCTTGCAACAATTGTGCATACATTGAAGATGTGGAGACATTACTTGCTTGGAAGGAGGTTTTTCTTGATGACAGACCATTTTGGATTAAAATAATTGTTTGACCAACCACGATTGGATGCTACATAGGCAAAATGGATGGCCTTGATTAGTGAATTTGATTTTGAGATTAAACATGCAAAAGGAAAGGAGAACAGAGTGTCATATGCACTCAGTCGAAGTGTGAATACTGTACACTTAGCAACCACAAGTGTAGGAGAGTTTGACATCCAAAAAAGGATTAAAACCCTCTTTCAAGAAGACGAGTTCTTCAATCATGTGAGAAAATGATTTTAACAAAAATCCAAAGAGAAGAAATATGAAGGATATCAACTTAAAACTAATGAGTTATTGTTGTATAAAAACAGGTTGTATGTGCCTAATTCAATAGATTTGAGATTCTTGAATATGGATGAATTCCATAGGAGACCTTATGTGGGTCACCATGGTTATGAACATATGGTAACAATGGTGAGGCAAATGTATTATTAGCCCATAATGAAGCGGGATATTTTTGAATACATTGCTAATTTTTTAGAGTGTCAACAGGTGAAGGTTGATCACAAACATATTGCATGATTGTTGCAACCTTTACAAATTCAAAAGTGGAAATGGGAAATGATTTCCATGGATTTTATTATTGGTTTTCCAAGGATAGTCAAGAAACATGATGCAATCATGGTTTTGGTAGATAATATTAGAGAGGTAGCTCATTTCATCCCTATTAAATCTAACTTAAAGGCCATAGATGTTGCCAACATTTTTATGAAGGAAACTTTTAGACTGCATGGTATTCCTAAGACCATAATCTCAGATAGAGATGCTAAGTTCACTTCATGTTTTTGGAAAATCGTGTTTGCAGGCTTGGGAACGTAGTTGGCGTTTAGCATGTCCTACCATCCTCAAACATATGGTTAGGATAAAAGAGTGAAAATAGTGCTAGAATACATGCTAAGGATGCATTTTATACATCAACCCAAGCAGTGGGAAGAATATATACCCATGGTATATTTTTCCTACAACAATGGTTATCAGGAATCATTGAAGATGAGCCCATTTGAGGTTTTGTATGGCAGAAAGTGCAAAGTTCCAATTAGTTGGGACAATCCAGTGGATAAGATCACACTTGGACCAGAGTTATTAAAGGAGATGGAAAATGTCATGGTAAAGATCAGGCATAAATTGAAAGTGGCCCAAGACAAACAAAAAAGATATGCAGAAAGTAAGAGAATTCATAAAGAGTTCAAGGTGGGAGATCATGTTATAAAAATAGGATCGCGGAGAAATACAATAAAACAAATGTGGAAATAAAACACAGAAGATACACAATACAATAGAGGCAAAGATATATGTGGTTCACCTACTATGGGCTACGTCCACCAGAGAAATTGTCAGGTCCTTCCTTTATTATTATCCAACAAATGAAGGGATACAACCTACAACACACTCCCTGTAACTTACTCTTCTTTCTCTCATAGTCTCCTCACTCATAATACAATATTCACAATGATACCTAGATGCAATACATTTCCCTCATAAAAGAGGGTCTTCTAGATCAAAAAACCCTAACATAACTTCTACCGTCAAATCTGTGACCTTATAATGAACGGTCCAGATTTACTATGAAGTTAAAATATACATTTACAAGGAAATTTTTCCTTCGGGGGCCCACTTGCCCCCGGACCCCACAGGGGGGGTAACCTCCCCCTGCACTCCCCCACGTGGATGAGTGTACATTCTTCTAGGGTGTAAAGTCTTCATGGGGTATAAACACGGCTAAAAACAAAGACCTCTAAATCAAGAAGATAATCAGGCTCCACAACCAGCACATGTGTACCTAAGAAGAAAACCTAAAAGAATTTCCTTAAGGATGGGAACATGTGCTAAGTTAGCACCTTTCTACTGTGGACCTTTCGAAGTCCTGGAAAGAGTGGGACCAAAAGCATACAGACTTGCATTACCACTTAGTGTTAGAGATCATAATGTGTTCCATGTATATTTATTAAAGAAATACATTCATGATTTTAATCATGTCATTGATTGGAATATGATATAGGTGGAACTAGAGGGATAATTCTAGCCATAACCTCAATGCATCGTGGACAAGAGAGAAATAATGCTCCAGAACTGAGCAATTGTGCAGGTCAAGGTACAATGGAAGTACTTTGGAGCATATGAGGTTACCTGAGAATTGGAGGATGCCATGAGATTGGCATACCCATTTTTGTTTCCTGTATAGTTATGTGTGTGTTTGTGTTTGTGTGTGTGTGTGTGTGGTGTTTTAAACACTTAGGACAATATTTCTTTAAGGGGGAGGGGAATGTAACACCTTGTTTTACCCCATGACTGTAATTATGCTAACACTTCATATAATGTGATTATTAAGCATGTATTCATGTTTTTATTAATAGAAAACATCAGACAACTGATTGAGAGAGAAAATACTTGAGTATTGGCCATGATATCACAAGTGGGATTGGTAAGGTGGGATGGTGAGGTGAATCAATGAGGTGGAATGGAGAGGTTTCGATGAAGAAATTTGGAAGCTCATCCAACATTCCAACCTACATATGAAATCCATTAATACACACCTGCCAGCGTACTTGAAGCTCCATGGATCCACATGAGGAGTTATTAAGGAACATAAGTATTGGTTGAGGTAGATAATATTACTAACAAACCTGATCTCTTGAAGAGGCAAGGGTCAACTAAAAATATGACAAACGTGAATTCCTGGGATTTCCCCTTCAAAATTCAAATCCCTAACTAGAGGTTGTGTATGACAGAGGCCACAAGAATCCCAAGGGATTTGTGGAAGAAGAGACCAAAGGTGGAAAAATTGTGAGGGACACACACGCAAGAAACAGGATGATGCACAGAGGAAGGAATACGGGGAGACACATGAGATATGCAGAGAAAATATCATGAAGCAAACACGAGGAAAACAACCTGAGGAAGAACAAGTGATTTGCAAACTCACAGATAGATGGTGCAGTGAACAGAGTTGTTCACTGGTGCATATATGAATGATAGAAGAGATTGGAATTTTTTTCTTGAAGAAAATAGAAATATTGTCCAAAGTATTGATGATCAACTTGGAATAGAGAAAACCTAGATCCATACTAGAGCTACAAAGGATTTCATCTTGGTACCTATAGGAAAGAAACTAGCTTCAATAAGGGAGGTTTGTAAGGGACTGTATGGAAAAGAAGGGACTCCTTGTGTAGAGGAAATCCAATTGGAAGGGTACTTGATAAACTTGTGGAATTTCTTATCCCAGTGGGAAGAGGAAAACTTGTACTAGTGCTAGTGGAGGAAGGAGAGTAATCTTCTTGGATCATTCTAAATCTAATAACCAGTTAAATTAATCCCCTTGCAGTATCATGGCTTGACACGGGGGTGGTGTGTTGGAGGAAGGCACTCTGTAGCATAGGCTCGGGTTGGGAGGAAATGCATCCTCTCTCAGCCAATTGGTTATTGATATTTCCCTGAATAGATAAGTGTTTAACTTGACTTGTTTGATGTATGTTTAATGATGTGAACATGTGGATTTCTTATTAAAATGGGAAATGTGAATGCATGTAAGAAATGGTTGAATTCCTGATTAAAATGGAATATGCTTGTTTGTTTTCNAATAGAAATATTGTCCAAAGTATTGATGATCAACTTGGAATAGAGAAAACCTAGATCCATACTAGAGCTACAAAGGATTTCATCTTGGTACCTATAGGAAAGAAACTAGCTTCAATAAGGGAGGTTTGTAAGGGACTGTATGGAAAAGAAGGGACTCCTTGTGTAGAGGAAATCCAATTGGAAGGGTACTTGATAAACTTGTGGAATTTCTTATCCCAGTGGGAAGAGGAAAACTTGTACTAGTGCTAGTGGAGGAAGGAGAGTAATCTTCTTGGATCATTCTAAATCTAATAACCAGTTAAATTAATCCCCTTGCAGTATCATGGCTTGACACGGGGGTGGTGTGTTGGAGGAAGGCACTCTGTAGCATAGGCTCGGGTTGGGAGGAAATGCATCCTCTCTCAGCCAATTGGTTATTGATATTTCCCTGAATAGATAAGTGTTTAACTTGACTTGTTTGATGTATGTTTAATGATGTGAACATGTGGATTTCTTATTAAAATGGGAAATGTGAATGCATGTAAGAAATGGTTGAATTCCTGATTAAAATGGAATATGCTTGTTTGTTTTCACTATTAATATGATATCTCATGAAACTAAGTAAAAGATGTATGGGTAGTATGTAACCTAGTGATTCTTTCAAATCTAGAGAGGAAACTTTGCAATATATGGACAAAATCTTCATTTGAAAGGTGACAAGAGTTCCCTGGTGTGAGAAAATCCCCTGTAATGGTTAAGGAACCTTAAAATCTATAAAATTTACCTGATTTAAGTAGAAGGGTTGTTGTAAGTTTTAAACATATGAAGTAAAGAAATTCATACATATTCTTAAGAAAAAGATAAATTAATCAATGGCTCATACACACAATACACAAAAATTTATGCTGGAAACCCTTAACCGCGAGAAAACCAACTTTCCTTGGTGCCGCACCTTTCAACTATTCATTGTATTAATTTCACCATTCACAATACAATATATACAATATTTTAGGTATTTCGTAGCTACCAAAACATTAATCCCTTAATCCAGGATTAATTTAGAATATCACTAAAAATAGAAAAATCCGCGAAAATAGTAAAAACCGCCCAAAAAAGAATTATGGGCGTTGCCACAACTGCTTCATATAAACAAGGAGGGCCAATCATGGCCCTCCCTGGGAGCTCCCCAGGAAAGTGCCTAATGCACACAACAAAAAGAGCAAAGGAAGTTGGGATCGTCAAACGCAGTTGTTGAATCTGATGCACCCAGACACACACATGCAAATAATATAACACATACCCAACATTCTCCCACTTGTTGTTATGTTTGCATACAGGGGTTCACAGAATTACATAGTCAACAATCCAGGGAAACAATGCCTATCGTTCCTCTACACCAGGAGAACTTCTCTGTGCTCACAAACTTTATCAATGAATCTTCAACATTCTTCAAAGTGTCAACCTTTTCCAGCAACACCTTCTTTTCTTCAACCATGTCTCTCACAAAGTGATATTGAACATCAATATTCTTTGTCCTTGAATGATAAGCAGGATTCTTTGCCGAGAATATTGCACTCATACTGTCACAATATAATCTCACTGCTTGTTGTACCAACCCAATACCTGAACACAATATCTGTAACCATACTTCTTCCTTGCTTGCATGAGCGATTGCCATGTATGCAGATTTTGTAGTTGAGAGCGCCACTACAACCTGCCTTTTTCTCATCCAACTAATTTCTCCTCCAAATAGGTTAAACACATACCCACTTGTAGATCTTCTGCGATCTAGATCTCCAGCCCAATATGCATCAACAAACCCATGTATGTCAAACACTCTGTCAAATACTGGTCTTCCTTGGTAGAACAATCTATAACTGGTAGTGCCACACAAATACTTGAAGACCCTATTTATTGTTGCCCAATGCTCTTTCCTTGGCTTTTACATATACATGCTCAAAAATCCCACTGCATGTGTAATTTACGGTCTATTATAGTCCATTGCATACATCAAACTGCCAACTGCATTGGCATATGAAACATGGGACATGTCCTCTTCTTCTTCCTGTGTCTTGGGACACTGATATGCATATAAATTTACACCTATAGGAATAGGAACCTTGACCGGTTTACTTCCATGCATATTAAACCTCTACAATATCGTCTCAATATATTTTCTCTAATTCAACTAGAGTTTCATGTTTGCACGATCTCTTTTAATCTCCATTCCCATAATGAAGTTAGAAGCACCGAGATCCTTCATGTCAAATTTGGATGATAGATGTGATTTCACCTCCTTGATAACATCCATGTTATTTCCTACCAGCAACATGTTATCAACATACAACACTATATAAATGAAGTGATTACCAACCTGCTTGGAATATATAGAGTGATCATCTCTGCTTCTCACAAATCCCAATCCAAGGATGTATGTTTCAAAATTTTGGTACCACATCCTAGGTGACTGCTTCAGAACATATAGTGATTTCTTTAGCTTACAAACCAACTATTTCTTTCTCTTCACTACAAAGCCTTCTAGCTGCTTCATGTAGAGTTCTTCTTCCATATCCCCATGTACAAATGTTGTCTTCACATACAACTGTTCCACTTCAAGATCAAAAGAAACAACAATAGATAAAATAAATAAAATAGAAGTTAACTTGGAAACATGAGAAAAAATCTCACCAAAGTCAATTCCCTCTACCTGGAAATAACCTTTTGCTACTAACCGAGCTTTGTATTTCTCCACTTTTCCTTCTGCATTAAACTTCTTCTTAAACAAACATTTGATACCAACATATTTTCTTCCAGATGGCAACTCAACTAGATCTCATGCGTCATTCTTATCCGAGGAATCTATTTCTTCGACCATGGCCTTTTTCCAGAGTTTATTGTCCTTTGAATTCACTACTTCCCTAAGAGTTCTGGGATCATCATCAGTAATAGATAAAGAAAAATTAGAACAAAAATTAGGTGGACTATACCTTTCTGGTTGCCTTCTTTCCCTCACTGATCTCCTCAATACTGGGGTATGAGATTCTTCTTCTTCTGCTTCATATTCTTCAATTGATTCAAATTTTGCATCATCCAACTCAAACTCTATTTTCTCAGGTTCTTCTTTCCTTGGTAGGGATTCCTGTTTGGGAACATCTTTCATCTCTCTAAAAACATCTCGATTGTAAAAAATCTTCTTAGTTTATGGGTTCCAAAGGTTGTAACCTTTCACACCATCTTTATAACCAATAAAGATACACTTTTCAACTTTATTATCTAGCTAACTCCTATTTTCCTTTGGAACGTGTATAGAAGCATCAAAACCAAACACTCTGAGATGTTCAAGAGAGGGATTCTTACCAGTACATACCTCGTGTGGAGTTTTATCATCCAACGTTGATGAGCGTGATCGATTGACCAGGTAACATGTTGTACCCACTTCCTCTGCCCATAATTGATGTCCTAACTCGGCACCACTAAGCATACTCCTTGACTTTTCCATCAGTCTCCTGTTCATCCTTTCTGCAACTCCATTCTGCTGAGGTGTGTATGGAGTAGTCTTCTTCCTTTCTATACCACACTTCTTACATGATTCTTCAAATTCATTTCCGCATAATTCTCCACCATTATCTGTCCTCAATACCTTTATTTTCTTCTCTGTCTGATTTTCTACCAGAGCCTTAAACTCTTTAAATTTATCAAATACCTCATATTTCTTTCTAAGAAAATAAATCCATGTGTT
>ML798036.1:156367-169245 GCA_009831015.1 Picea engelmannii | reverse complement strand
AAAAACTGTGTCTGTTATTAGTCCCTTTCTAAGGCCTAGAGGGACTATAACAATCGATAATTAGTTGACATCATATTAATATGTCCTTTGACTATAAGTTTTCACATCATCTCTATTGTTCAAACTATAAAACTAAAATCAGTGTTTTTTATATAATAAAAAAAACCTTATATGTTATCGTCTCATTGGAGAATGGATTCAAAGTCTTATTGCCAGCTTCGCTATTTCCAATATGCTTTAATTCATGAATATCTTGAATTAACACACATATTTTCTTATGCATTGCTCGAAGGTGGATTAATGCTAGCATTAATTTAAATGTTTTTCTTAGTTTTTTTGCTAGCTAAATTTATCCTAAGTTTGGTTAATTATAAATATTATTATGTTTATTATTGCAGTGTTCACCTACTATAATTGCACTATCCAGCTGTAGTTTGGATGCAGGATCCCTTGGCACGCGCTATAACTGCTCCATCCAACTGTGATTTGCATGCATGGTCAGCTATTAAAGAAAAACGAGCAACCGAGAAATGGAATCATGTCCTCTGGAAGCCTTTTCCGCATCTCCTTCCCGTCCTAGCTATTGCCGGGTGAGCTCTACTTTCTCTTGCCGCTCTTGGCTCTCTAGTCGGCCGAGAATTTTCAGCTGAAAGATCTTCACCACCCTTATTAAGCCCACCCTTCAATTATGATAACAGCTTCCCCAACTGGATAAATATAATGTTAATCGAATTTTCAGCTGAAAGATCTTCACCACCCTTATTAAGCCCACCCTTCAATTCTGATAACAACTTTCCCCAATTGGATAAATATAATGTTAATCATAGTTTTCTTATTCTTTGGGTTCTTCAGGACGGATTTCGGGTTTCCATGCCTCTGCTGCGTAATTTGTTGTAAAAGTTCCATGGCTTTTGTACCGATTGTATGTCATTTTGCAGTTTCTGTGAATTTTTTCTTGTTTGAACGTTTCTTCATGGAAAGAGATGAATATCGTGGAGATTTTCATTTTAAATTTCTTTGCAGCAGCTTTCCATTTTCAATTGCTTTTAGAGTTCTATGGATTTTGAGCGAATTGTCCGGTATTTTGTGTTGCCATGGATTATTTCATATTTTAATGTTTTGATCATGAGATGGAATATGTTGCTTTTCATGGAGATTTTCAAGTGAGATATTTTGAAAGTATTATTTATAGTTAGAATGTATTTGCCAATAAAAATTTAGAGTCCATTACCAATTATTTTTCTTTTCTATAGAGTATTCGGTTTTCTTGATGTTCAGAGTGCTGGGATTTCATGGTAAATAGATCAAATGCCAAAAACTCACAGCTAGTAATTAATAATTGTTTTTTCTATCGATGTTTTGATTGTTGACTCTTTATTTTCCTGAAAAGTTAATACGGTACATAAGTAATCACTGCATGATTTTTAATGAAAGTTTCTTAAAAGGGATGGGAAACAGGGAAACAAGAACTACTGTCGATAAGCTTTCTGTTAAGAACTAGTGTTGATAAGTTGTCTGTTTGAAAGAATTTTGGGGGGTGCTTATTGCATTATTTCTTACTAAAACTGTATTGAAGTATCAAACATTCTTGTTGAAAAATATTTAACGCTAATATACAATTTTTTCTCCATAACCTAAATGCTAGTAATGGATCCATAGGTTTCTCTTTTCCATGAGATTTTTGTAGGTCAACCATTTGGTTTCCTTATGGAAACACAATCTTTTTTTGCCAGGAAAGGAACTTGTTCAACATTAGCAGTGAATAAGCATACTAAAACCATAAACTATATATAGTTTTCCATTTCTACTTCTCTGCATTTATTCTTTATCATTACTCAACAATTATTCCCTTTACTATAACTACAAAATATAAAACACACCTATTCCAACAACTTAATTATAATCATTTTTATTGATATTGAATCAACATTATCTACTATCAACATTATCATTTTTATTGATATTGAATCACTGAAATTTTGTTATACCATTAAAAAAACTTGGCTCGTGATAACTGAAATTTTCAAAGAATTCCAAAAAAAAATATACCTTACTCCGATTGCGTTGTTCTTCTACCTGAAGATTAGAGGGCTTTTATCGTGAATGGTAAATTGGACTTCAGGAACCCAAGAAACGCACTATCTTTCATTGGGCGACCTAATCCTAATCCTATTTAATTGGGCGACAGGTCATGAGTTTACATTCGAAGCTATCATAAAAACCTGAGAGACAACGGCCAACCCTCATTAAAATCCCACCACTCTCTAGAGCGATGAGCATTACTATTTGCCGTGGGAGGGCGAAACTGCATTTAATCGGCGTAAGCTAAACCCCAAACGAAACCGACCTTTGCCGGCCATGTGGTCGACCATCATCATAATCTTTGTACGTGGTCAACACCTAACAGCGGTCACCGGTTCCTTTCAAATGTGCAGACCCATAGGAAGCACATGCACTGTCTAACTTGTATGGAAACCGCGTCAGGCGTAACTTTCCCCTTTCACCCAAAGCACTCTTCCTTTATTGATAGAATATATTTCTGCTCTTTCTTTATATACCCATTGAAAGGAGACTGCCGGATGAGTTGACTGCCGGATTAATGTGCTGCCGACCGAAGATATATTCGTCGGAATCAAGGATCCGCGGCTATCGGAAAAGGTCCATTTCGTTTGGCGTTTAGCTTACGCCCTTTCTTTATATACCCATTGAAAGGAGACGAATAATATGCTACGAAAGCTTTCCTCTCCTCTTTTCATTCTATTTTGAAATGGCTTTATTCAACCCTCACAGTGGGCAGGGAAGTCGATCCATGTTGATGATGCGGCTGTTCACTGCACAGTTGCTTGGTTTGTTGGCATGCTTGGCTAATACTGCTTTAGCTCAATTTGAATTAAGTGAAGCGGTTACAGCTTCTGCGAGTTTTCCTGAGGTGGGAATCACCTGCATAGGAAATCTAGCAGTCTTTTTTTCATGCTTGATAAGGGGAAGACTTCATGTGGAGATGGGTGCCAGGGATCTGCTGGCCACCATAACAGGTTCCAAACTCAGGGAGCTCAAGGAAGAAAATGAATATGCACTGACAACAATACCACATCAGGAAGATCGAAGTATAGATGTTGTAATGTTGTCAAACCACACGCCGGAATCTTCCATGAGGCAATTTATGGAGTATATCAGGAATACACATGAAGTAGACTCCATGCTGCTGCAATTTCATCTTTTAAGATCTAGAGAGGTCGATGCAGAGATCTGTAATAGTCACACATGTTCTGGAGAGGGCGATGCAGATATCTGTAATTGCATCGTAATCAACTGTGCTTGCTGTTTTGCTGGTCTGTCTGGAGTGCTTAAACAACTGTCTAATTCCAAGTACCTACTCCCATGTCTGACCTGCCTAAGAAATGGCTGTCATGGCTGTAGCCACGGCATGTTGCATGTGGTGGATTCTGGAAGATTGACAGAGGGTGACAGAAGGCCTGTTCCTGCAGTGTGTAAAATACTTGATGAAGTTGTTACCAGAGTCTGTGAAGAGCGTGGTTGCATCTGCATTCCAACGAAGCCAGGAGAAGATGATCACTGGACAAAGATGCTAATCAGATCTTTAAAGACTAAAGATAAGGCAGACAGAGGAGTCACAAACCTGGCTTCGGATGCCCTGGGAAAGTACATAAGTCAGAGCGGAGTATGCCATGAAACAGAGGTATACAGCACTGTCCCGTTAATAGTGCCAAGGGTGGCAGAAGTATTGATCAACATTATACTAACGGGCTGGTTTAGAGTTGATGGTTTCTCTAGCGCTCTCGTCGCAAGAAGAGTGATAAGGGATTACATTGTAGATAGCAGAGGAGCTGGGATTGCTGCCAATGTGTTTTTAGAGAAATGTGAGGTATATTCTAATGACGAAAACACTGATGTTTGCCAAGTGCTTACCTTTAGAGGTAACCTCCTAACCTTCAGAAGCTTGTCTTCCATAATTGGTTGCGTGAACTTGATTTGCTCTATTAGCTGGGCTGTGCTTATTGCAATCCCTGCCAAATGGTATGATACGCTGTCTATGCCACTTTCTAAAGCTACAATAGCTATACTACTAGCAGCCATTGGAATTGCTTTGCTCATGGATTGCTTGCAAATATATTTATATCGCACTAAGGCTATAAATGAATACCACGGCGGTTTAGCCTCTCGTCAATGGAAGTTTTTTATACCTTTTTGGTTAGTAATGATTTTGGAAATGGTGTGCATTATATCAGGAAGTGCAATATTGGCAACTTTGGGTATAAAGGGTTTTGGGAGATGGACATATAGTGCTATACAACTCTTGGTTTGGATCAAGTGGGCACTTGGCAGTTATCTTCCTGGCGTGTATTCGTATGATGGTGATGAAGAACGTTACTCGTGGGCCCATGACGTGAGTGCTGGTCATGGTCTGATGTGCGCTTCTGCGTTTTTGTTGAATGCTATTTTGGCTGGAGTTCGGGGACAGTGGAAGTACTCGCAATCTTGAAAAAGAAGCTCTCAAGGCTTTAAACATAACTCCAAATGTATTAGTCAATGAACCATGACAATGAATGGATTATATTTGTTGGTGACTTTTTGATATGTTACTTCATTTATATTAATGGATATTTAATTTGTCATTATACGGATTATTCTATAGTTTTATTTTTCTCTTGAATTTCATTTAAAATTATGATAAAAATGTAATTATAAAATTATTTATCAATTGTTTTTCAAGCTTTTTCAAATATATTATATAGTAATTTTTTATTTTATATATAATAATATAAATATAATTAATTAAACAATATTAATAAAAATATGTTAATCATAATACTAAAAATTTATTTTGCTTAAGTAATGTCTTTTAAATAATTCTTTAAATTGACTGCCTTATGGTAATTGATTTTGTTTAAGTAATGTCTTTTAAATAATTCTTTAAATTTACTGCCTTATGGTAATTGATTTTTCTTAAGTAATGTCTTTTAAATAATTCTTTAAATTGATTGCCTTATGGTAGTTGTGAAAACCTATAAAAAGTTTAATTTTTTTAGTATGTAATGTAAGTTCACGGTTTACATATTTTGATATTAGAGTATCAAGATAGTGTGATAATAAATACCATATAAAATAATATTAGCAACTCAATAAATTTATTAATTTTTTAATGTTATAAATGATATACAAAATTTTAATTTAAAATGATGATGATGATAAATTGATGTTTCTTCTTAAATGCATTGTTATTATATTGTTATGTTTGTTATTATATTGTTATGTTTTAGATTGTGATATTCTTTAGATTAATGTTATAAAAAAATTGATGATATTTCTTAGACTTGGACATTAATGTTGATTAGATTTAATGATTTAGTTTTTACATTTGTAATTATTGTTGATTAAAGATTAAAGATGATAGGTATTTAAAGTTGTTTTTTTTAGGCATTAATTATTGTTTAAGGTTGTTTATACTTTAGTGATATTGGAAGATGTACATTTATATGTTTTGTTACTATGATATAATGATTCAATTATATTGATATTATTTGTTTTGGTGTTAAACTTGCAACTGTATTCATGAGTAATTGTCATACTTGTTGGGATCTTTGTTAGTCAAATGTTGGGAGTAGTCTGATTACTCTAAATATTTTTATTAGACAATGCTCCTCTAACTTAACGATTCATCAAGATAAGCCATCATGAACTCTTCCTTGTGAGATTTAGGAAGCCTAATGCTAAAAAGCTCAAGGGAAATTATGTCAACAACTTTATTATTAATCCAAACCTAATGTCTATCCCTAGGTGCTAGTGATGTGACTTAGGGATATTAGTCATAACACTTAGGGGTTGGTAACCACAATGAATTACCAAGGCCTTTATTTAAAGGGTTGATTATGACCCTTCATGGAGTAACTTGAGGTTTTTATGTTGTTTATTTGTTGGTATAATTGTCTATGCTAGAGCATACTTGTTATTGGAACATAATAAGAGATAAGGGTAATGGTTTTATTGTTGTTGTTCTAGGTTACATTTTTCTCCACTATTATCCTCATAAAGAAAGAAGGAGGCGTCAGATCTTGTGGGAGGTGCAAACTATAGATCCCTAGCCTAGTTAGCATGGAATATGGCATGACCAAACACTATTCTTCTTTGGGCTTGGGTGGAATTTAAATTTAGTTTATTGATGTTTTCCTTGCCCTTGGTTGTGTGGCTTGAGGACCCTTCTTGGGGGGTATCTTTGAGAATATGAAGGCGTGCTAGTAAGGAAACCAACTCAACAAACACATATGCTAGAGTTGCCACTTCTGCCCGAAAAAATTTGAAATTCAAATGATGAGTGCACGCTTTAGGAACACACGCATGCCTTCCTAAAATGTGTGTGTGTGTTATTAGCAATAGGAACACATGTGTGTTCCTGTTAACATAAATACATTTTCTCTCAGTGTCGCAAGTGTCACAAAAGTCATACTGTCATATTGCCTATGTTGTGTCTCTAAATACATCATAGGGACACTTAAGACACCTCAAATACTAGTTTTGAAGAGGAGAAATCACCTGACAAAGAGTACAAGCCTTTTGCCATGGAGAAAACTACTAAAAAATCATTTTTGGAAGGAAACACTCCTCTATACACTGTCAGGGAGTGCCAGCACTCTATACCTTCTTCTGGGGGAGCGTTGCAATGCTCTGTGCCCCATTTTGAGGGAGCGCTACCCTTCCTGAACGAATTTTGGTTTGTTGAGATGAATCAGGGAAGAATCCCCTCAATGTCTGAAAGTGGTTGGATTCGAATCTAAGGTCAAGGCATGATCTTAGGGAAGATCCACAACTGAAGGAGAAGAATCCTCAACTTATCCCAAGAATCTCTCAAGTGGTTTGGCCTCTCCAAGCCTATATAAGGAGGCATTCTCATGGTAAAAGGGGGAATGGGAGAATATTGAAGGCATCAAACTTATGATCTCATAAGGGAGATATCATCGAAGCATAATCATTATGTGAGTTTAGATCACTTGAGCAAAGGGTTGGACAAAGAGAGATGAAAGAGGCTGTTGCACCTTCTTCAAAGGTCTGTAAGTATTCTTCATTGTTCTCACTAATACACATATATGCTTGACCTATTTCTTTCAAGGTTGTGTTTATTCCACATGAACTTGTCTCTAGTAGATAGATCTGGTTTTGAGATAATCTTAGTAGAATAGGAAGCTTGTTGTACCTTTTTTTCTTTTACAGGATTTATCGAGGAGCTTAGGATCAAATCTCAACTCAGACTGTGCGAGGACAAATGTCGTTAAAAAGGTACACCTTCCTTCCTCTTCTTCATACATTAGTTTAGCTAGATATAAAAGGATGTCAGTGACCAATGTTAGCACCCTTTCTATCTTAGTCATAGGAGTCGAGAGCCCAAGAGGGAATCCACTTGTCCACAGGGGGATTCACCTCAAATCCCTGTGTCCATGTCAAACCAAGTGACATCACCATGCCACGTCACTTCGGAGTTTCGGACTTCAAAATTTCTTACGCTTGCTTCCTTCCAATCTTCTGAAATCTGAAATTTTGAACCTCTTTATCTTTCGCTCTTGGTTTGATATAATGGTAATACATCTCTCCAGATCTACGATGTATATCTCTCCTCTGGACTTCGGAGTTTTGGGCTTCAGCCTTTCTCTTAGTTTGCATCAACTTCACCGAAGTTGCGAAGTCCGAAGGGCTTCTAGGATAACCCTTCTACACCTTCTCCATATCCGATGGTCATAAAGGATTTCCCTTCCTTCTGAACAAATCCTAGTACCTACGGTCCCAACACCACTAGTGTTGTGATCTCTCTCTCTCTTTGGCCAAATACCATGTAAGTTGCGGTTTTATGATACGCTACTCCTCCTGGGATTCGTTTCTCTAACCCCTTTCTCCTTAGAGGGTTGCTTCGACACTTAGTTGACTTTCGGATCTGTGCACTTCTTGCAACAGATCTTTGCATCCCAAGTTACAAGAAAACTCAATTTATTTCTCCCGAGATTTTTTAGTCAAAGACTCTATCGACCCACTCCTTGCACCCAGAGACACTTTGAACCTCGAATTTTGTCCCTTTCGACAACAATTCATTATGAAATCTTTGTCTCGTTAGCTACTAACATGGCCCATCCAGGCTCAGTGTTGTAACCATGGCTCTGATAACATATTGTAACATCCTCGAACATCCATAGACCAGGTAATGCTACCATGTGGAATATAAACGTATATGATATATATGCATTTTAATCGAAATAAAACACATAACACAATAAACACAGAATTATTGCTACTCGTTCAGATTCAAACAAGATTAATAGTAAATCCTCATGCAACGATAAACGTGTTAATATTCAAACATCAGTAGCAAAAACATGCATAAAATACATAATTAAGCACAACAACGATACTCATCTTTTAGCTGGAGTAAATAAACCAACTGTGTGCATACCTTCCATGAACCTCCTAGCCTTAGACCACGCTGCTCATCACTCTCAGCAGTAGGTCACCCCCGAGCTGGGACTAAACTCCACTGGGCAAGGGAATTATATCCTTGGAAAGGAAAACAAGGAAGTTGCACAAAGCAACATGAAGATCTTTTTTCCTAGGAGACACTTACACCCACAACCCACAGACCCTCATTCCCCACATGCCTGCTCCACCCCAAGAGGATACACCTTCACTAATACAAGTCCATTGGCTAGTACACCTCCCTTACCTTGGGCTTTAGCAATAGGCTGGACCAGAAGTCTCAGAGTACTGTAGCTGCTATGGGTCTCCCTTCCAGGTGAACTCACTTCCTAACAAACTCTCTCACCTAGGGGAGTTGCTCATAGGCCTAACAACTTGATTATGCAATTCATCTCCTAAGCAATGCTGAAACAACATTCAACTAACATCTGGGTGACAACAACAACAGGAATCAGTTATGGACACCCAAAATGGCAACGACCAGAAGCTAAGACACAACATGGCTCAAGAAACAGATGGGAGAAATCCAAAAACAGTTCAAGTACGGACTCGACTCTACAAGAGTGGATAGGTTGGGTTGACATGACACACATGTCACCTTTTCCCTCCCCCAATGGGTTTCTCAGATGTGTGAGGTTATGCAGAGGGCATATGTAGAGGCTAGACGATGAATCGAGAATGGAAAACGAACCCCCTTCCCGTGAGCGGTCTTCTCAACAGTGCATACCGTGCGTAGGTAACCAGAGTTCGACATCGCAGGCCAACGATTTCAAGCAGAGGATGCTAGAATGGGGAGTGAACCCCTTCCATGGTTTGACTCTTGGGTTTTAACTACATGAGCCCAGGTCGACACCTATCTCCCTGGAGCTGCATGCACTACTTAGCATACGTTCCCTTTCTAGGAAATTAAGACAACACTCAACATGTCCACCTTAGCCTTCAAGAATTAATATTAAAATATTATTCCTTTAGAGGTAAGCCCCCTAGCTTAGCCTCTAGGCCCAAACACTTAGCCTACTCCCTTGCCCAACCTTGTGGAAGCTTAGTCCCCCATCACTCTTTCTTCGTGGTCGGTCTACACGCAGTGATGTGTATATTTTTATTAACAATTTTGCATAATTGCATATACAAAACAAGCTCCTAGCCTTAGCATCCTAGGATCTCTGGCCTAATCACCACATAGGCCTCCTAGCTTATTATAACTCAGCTCACCGACCTATCAAATATGTTTACAATTCATAATTACAACTGGGGCTCTACCGGGGGATATTACATGTATAATATGCACCTTAGAGTTTTAAATAATTTGAGACAAAAACATCTTTTTTTTCAAACTTATTCAACCCTTGAGAAAAAATATTTTCAGATGAAAGCCATCTAGAATAAGTGTTGTTTAGAACATGTACAAACACAAGATTATATATGAAAGTGATATATTTAGGTCTTCCTATGTAATTACATCAAGTAAAACTCCTCCAAGATATATCCCATTGAATGCTAAAGCTATCGTGTGTTATAAATTTCTCCAAGGAATATTTACTTAAGAAACAATGCAAGAAAAATCATTTGGTCATTGCATTTCCGAGTAAGATAATTGTTGGACAATTGGTTTTCATTGATGTCAACCCTTGGAGAGTTCGAGATACCCCAGATTTGTGATTGAGATTGATAGTGAGATATTTTTCATTGATGTCAATAAGAGCGGTTGATGTTAATAGATCTGATGGGTGCATTTCATGAAGTATACATGAAGCCTTGAAGGTGTGGTTATGGAACCCGAAGTTGATGAAGAAAAATTAACAGGAAGGATAGTATAAATGTAGGTAAAACACACATATATGGATATTCCTCATTGTACCATTTCCAATGATAGGTGGTACGCCATGTGGTTCCTCACGGTTAGGGAGAAATGCCCTCATGACATTGGAATCCCCGAAGAATGGTTAAGAAGCCCGTAAATTAGTTACAAGTCTTTAATGAAAGGTTAAAGTGGTTGAAACAAGAAAGTTCAAGAAACCCTAAGATTAACTAGAGAAGTTACTTGGAAAAAGTATAACTACACCTCAAGGAGTATCTCATAAGTACACACACACACACATTCATTGAATAGATATCTTATGAGAATATTTTGTTCTATTGGCGAATCAAAGGTTGAGGCTGAGACAATGAAGAAAGTGCAAAAGAAGAGCGAAAGTTTTGGAGTTGCAAAGAGCTAGGGTTTTTCTGTAACCCTAATTAAGCAGGCCCTCATGGGTCAGTTTGAGGGTGTCACGTGAGGCACCCCCATGGGTCAACTAGGGCTCATCATGTAAGGCCCCGCTAGACAAGAGTTCTTAGTCCTGCGAGGCTAAGAAAGATTTGGGGAATATGCTAGTGCCAGGTTGTTGAGGACTGAGGAAAGGTTACATGTTAGTATTACAATGTACCAGGTCAGCTACAGGATCATAGGTAACTTTTAAGGGTTATGATTACATTGTTATGGCACATGCATAGTGGTGATGATACACGTTATGGTACAACTTGGTGATGACATGATACCTTGTCATAATTACACTCTTGGTTATCTTGATATTTGGTTCGGTATATGTCATGGATATGATTCATTATTAGAGACATATCTTTATGATGTTGGTACATGGTTGAAGTTCACAGTTGGTATATGGTAGCACATGTATGAGATACACCTCTTGATGATATTGGTATTTGGTTGAGGTACACCATTGATAGTAATTGCTTGGTACATATTATGGTACATGGTCTATGGATGATTGGCATGTTGTTTGAGGTATATGGTTGAGGATATGGTGCATGGTTAGAGGAATATGTTGGTGATATTGGTACATTCTTGAGTACTTTGTTGAAGAACTTCATTTTTTATATCTTATGGTACATGGGATGATCAAGACATATCATAAGTGATATGGTATATAGTTAAGTAACATCTCATGGTACATGATTTATGGTACATGGTCGATGGTATGGTATAGGTATGATGCATGATTTGGTGCATGGTTGATGCACGATTTGGTAGAGGTGTTGGTGCATTGTGTTGAAATATTGTAATTTTGAAGACTATTCTAATTATATTTGAGTTATTATCTTATAGATCAAATCCCATTTTGTGGATTAATCATGTCGGGTCTTGTATAAGACCAAATCCCCTTTTTTTGATTGGTCAAACCATATTTATATGGTGATATTTATAAAGTTGACCCCTAGGGTTTATAAAGTGGTTTTAACCACTCTTGGAAGAAGTCAGACTTACTAAGTGAATATACATAACACTAGTGCCTCCTCAACAACTATTTATAAGTGAGGATGGTGCCTCACTTATTCATTCACTCACCCACTCATCCAATACGCATTTCTTGAAGGCAGTTGTTTTTGTAGGAGGAAGGAGAAGAGAGGTGCATGCTCAGTCTTGGTTTATCTTTGCTGTTTTGGTCTTTAGTCTTGGCATTGTATTGGAAATCTATTATTAATGAATTTTTTATGGGTTTTCTCCCCCATGAGGGTTTCCCAGGATAAAATGTTGTGTACCTTGTGATTGTGTTTCTTTCAATTATCCTCTTTATGTTGTTGTTTTGGAAACGATCTAGTAAATTGAAAATAACCTAATAAAAACATCAATATTAACATAGTATCAGATATTGACTAAATAGAGAACCTTCCACTTGTATCTAAAAATGTCACTATTGTCTTACAAGGAAATTAAGGCTTTTTACAGAAGAGGAATTTATGAGAAAAACCTATCTAGGGAAGTGCACCCTACCCTAGTGCATATTTTGGCAGCTTGAGTGCACCTTTTCAATGGACAGATTCTGTGAAAAGTCAAACCCTAGTTTTGAATGGTACCAGAAAACTAGAAAACCAGGAAACCATAACCAGTACCAGAACTATCAGTCCGGATTTGTGCAAGTCAAGTTTCAAGGGGTAAAACTTGGAATATTTGGAAACAATGAGCTCCAGCCAACTCGCCTCAGCCAAACACATCTCTTGGTAAGTTCAGATTCATTTTCTTAGCACTTTCATTTTCTGGACATTTTCTTAGCTCCAGGTCAAGATGTCTGCAAGCACCAAGCTTGTTGACAAGTTAGAAGGTGTGGAAAATTTTCGTGGTTGGAAGTACATAATTGGACTCATTATTGAAGATAATGACCTTGCAAAATACATAAAATAAAATGTACCGAAACCCGAAGAAGAAATAGCCAAAGAAATGTACAAGAAGGATATGATTAAGACCAAAAGAATAATTGTAGATTCAATTAAAGACCACTTGATCCCTCAAGTGTCTTCCAAGAATACTCCAAAATAAATGTTTGATTCCTTAACCAAAATGTATGAAGGAAATAACATCAACTGGAAGATGAACTTGAGAACCCAACTCAAGAATACAAAGATGC
>ML798036.1:129404-144501 GCA_009831015.1 Picea engelmannii | reverse complement strand
TGGTGATTAAAACATTGAGATAAATGGTTTTGATAATCCCTCATAAAGTATGATAATGCTTCCCTTTTGGATGAAAGAGTTACACTATAGTTTTGATGTTGATACTATGTATTACTCATTGCAAAGTTTTGGGTGGTCTTGACGCTTGCTACTATGGTTACGCGCATTGTTTGAGTTCCATAGTGGGTTGTGTTCCTAGCACAATTGGCATTTGTATAAGTTTGATATTGGAAAGGGGGTGGTGCACTTTGGACTATCGTGCACTTTGCAAAAGTAATATGGCAAGTTTGATTTTTGGTCGATTAATGGCTTGAACATAATGCTATGGTGAGTTGGCTATTTTTCTTGGCTCATATTAGGAATTGAATGAAGAACTGAGTGGAGAAGCAATGCACAGTGAATTCAAGTCACTCAAGCTCCCCTCGAGCCCATCACCCTAGTCATTCTTACATTTTTTTGGCCCTGGTAGTTGTTGTTTCTCTGCCTTGCCCGGTCTTGGAGGAAGTATACAATCTTGGTTTCTCTTCTCACATAGAATTTTCCAGGTATGGGTTTTCTTACTTATCCATTCATGAGAGTTAATCTTCCCTTTGAATCAAATGTTGGCTTTGGTTTCTCGTTGTATATGTATTTCTCAAGTTGTTATGATGTTTTTGGAACTGTGTATTATTTGTGTCCTTGGTTTCCTATGGCTTTTGTTTTGAGGTTGTTGGCATCAAGGTTGGTCGTGGGTCCTTGTTGTGTGTAATTATTCATAGGGAAGTGCTAAGTAACAGTTGGGGTTTAGCCTACATTGTCATGGCTCAATATTCGGGTTTGGTATCTTTGTTGAAATTGGTTATCACAGTCCGCCTAAAGTCTGGGCTTTGTGAATACCCCACCTATGGATTGACAATACTAGTCTCTGTGACTAGTGTACCCATGCCATGTTTCGACCCTGTGGATTTTTATGTGAACTACGATTGAAGCATTTCATGCCTTGTCTTCGAAAAAACCTCAATTGTTCGCTTTTTTTCCAAGGCTTGGACTATAGTGAGAGGTCGTGGGTTCAAAACCCATCCTATCCCAATATATATATATATTTTATAACTGTATTATTATTATTATTATTATATATATATATATATATAAGTAACATTTTTTTTAACAAATTTTGTACAATCTATGAAATTTAAAAAAAAAAATAAAAATTATTTGAAGTCGAGCATCGTGGGTGCATGAGGTCCACATTCCCTCCTTCCCAGGGCTCTCATCCTCAACCCTAATTTATTCTCACCTTTATCTCCTCAAACCCTAGCCTCACTCAACCCATTTCATTCTCATTTTTTTTCTCAAACGCTCAGCAGAGGTGAAGGATGAGGTCGGCCATGGCCATCCCTCTGCTCGATCGACCCTGGTATCCACAAGTTCCAGGAATGGAGGGCACATCGAGCACAGTGGCGCGTTCTCTCTGCTCCTTCGTCGTGGTTCAATCGCTCGACAGTTGGACTTTGATGCTTGATATATTGGCGCTGACGGTGTGATGAGTTGTGTGGCTGGGCCTCTGTGTTTTATGCTTGGTGCGTTGGATGTGTGTGTGTTTGGCGCTGGCACTAGCATTGGTTTTTTTTTTTCTAAAATTGTGTGTTCTGTGATTTAGTATATTTGGTGGACTTTCATGCTTGTATATTGGGCCTTGGACCCATTATGTTGATGCTAACCTACATTGTGTTGATTGCAGGTGCTTGGCCGCTAGGTTTTAGGTGCTTAAAGCTGGTGGTTGCAGGTTGCATTGATGCGTTGTGCGCATATGTGCTCCCCTCTCCTCGGTGGCTTGGCATTTGACCTGGGCGTTCGCTTTGGTGAGTGGTGTTGCAGGTCGCATTGATGCGCCATGCATAACTCAATGCCCCTTGTGGCTCCTTCATTTGGTGACTTGGCGCTTGGGATTTATTTATTTATTTATTTTTATTTACCTTCTCTTATTTTACCCAGGGACCCCTCATGGGATTCTCTCTTCATGACTTGCGTAGCGTGACTCGAGCGCTGGCTTGAATGTTGTGTTGTGCTATGCATTGGAATGTTGTCTTAGGCTCGGCGGTTGCGCTGAGCTTGCGTTTTTGCGTGGCTTGTTTGACATGTGGGGCACATATAATTCTCCTTGGGCCTCTCCTACGCGTTCTGAAAACAATAATTCCTTGTGGGCTCTTCCTTATTGTCTTATTTGTTGATATTTGGTGCCTGATGTGCAGGGCTTTGAGACATTTGTTGTTGCGTGCCTTATGGTCATATGATATTGCCTGTAGGAGAAGTGGATAGTTGCCAGTGGAAACTGACAGATTGAGTGCTTTAGATGATAACCTACTCTGCTCTCATATTCTTTCTAAGCTTTCTTTAACACATGTAGTCCATTGTTCTTTGTTGTCATGCAGATGGAAATATCTTTGGATAGTTTTACCCCATATCAAAGTTTCCAGTTTGTGTTTTAAAGAAGAAGTAATTGATCACATGATGCTCTTTCATTCTGGTCCCCTTAAAAGTTTTTAACTTTCGTTAACCGATTCTTATGGGATTGATAACAACATCAATGACAAATTGTTTTGGAGATGGCTTTGTTTTGCCTCTGCAAAAGAGTCAAGGAAATCACTCTAAAAAAAATCGTTTTAATAGCTTTACTATAAGTTTAATGCATCTCCCAACTTCTCTATTTTCCTATGATTGCCTCACATTTTTGAAGCTTGAGTATTTTGATTTTAGACAACTACCCACTTATAGATTTGGCGGATTCAGATGTCTTAGAACCTTTTTTCTATCACATTTACATACTAGTGATGATATACTTGAGTATCTTGTAGCAAGATGCCCTCTTCTTGAAAATTTGACGGTTCAAAGCTGCAATGGGCTGAGCAATGTGAAGATTTCTGCACCGAATCTCACTAATTTATACTTTTCAGATAATAACCATCCAAGCACACTGACACTGAACTACCCACAGCTGATGCATATTGTAGTACAGGGTTTTCACCCTATATCAAGATTGGAGCTTAATTCTTGCGGGCCTCTACATTTGTCCACAACGCAGATTTAGCTACTTGAAGGGGTTTCAAATAGGAACCTATTGAGAAATCTTACCCTTTGTCGTTTCAGAAGATACTTGTCTTCTCTCACAGTTTTAAACAATTTTTCCAATCTTGAAGAACTCTCTATAGAAAATATTTCACCATCTGAAGATTTTTTTTTTTTTTTTTTTTCCAGTATTCTCCTTGTTTTCTTTTTAGTTCTTCAGTGAATACTTGTTTTTCTTTCCATCGTGTAAGGTGATACCATGTTCGTATAAATGACTTAAATTAGCTTGATGGTTGTTTGTAAGAATTGACTGAGACTATTTAACTATAAAAACACACCCTTACATCCATTTAGGAGTTGGCGTAACTTTTAGATCAGAGTTATCTACACAGTTCCTAGCCAAGTTCTTAGAAATAAATGGAAAAGAATTCAGTCTGCTTGCTGCCTGGGCTCAGGTCAAGTTAAGGAAGATCTTAGTAATGTTTATATTGAATGTCCTCTCTTCTTTATTTAGTAGATAGCATTAAAGTTGTTAAACTACACCCTATTTAATATGCAATAGACGTAAAGAGAGTTTCAATAAATACCCCTGATTGTTTTACAATATTACAACTGTAACTCTTATTAATTCTCAGCCTGTGCAGGTGAAGAGTCATTCTTACAGGTGGCTAGAACTAGGCAGAGTATCTCTTTTTCTAATGCACATACCCTCCTTCAATTCTCTCGGGAAGCATGCACACTCTCATGTTCATTCTGAGTAGTCTACTTAGGGTTATAGGTCATTTCTGTTTATTTCTATTTGAGTTGATTCAAGGGTTTTAGGTTGTAGGATGGGAGTTGTTTCAGGAAATAGTTTGCACAATTATGTGGGTGGTAAGGCCTTAGGTTTCATTTTTTGAAACTAGGCTTTGATACCATGTGTAAGGTCTCTGTCCCCACAGAGCCTTATAAAACACAAGTTAAAAATAGAGAGTATATAAATGTTATTCTATACAATTTAATCTTCAACATTTAACCATAATTTATTCAGCAGAAATTAAATTTATTAACAGCATGAAAATAAATCACATAACCATCACATAACACAACATATTTAGCACCTTAATGATAACCACCTAACACAGCGTAATTATGAAAATACATACCTCTATCTCGATGCTATTTCTCCAATCTTCGTCTATCCTTGCTGCCACTCTGCCCAAACTCTGCCCAAAACCGAATCTTTCCTCCCTGCCAGCTAGGCACAGAGACTATCTGGCTCCCTAGCTCCACGATTCCATGAGGATTCCTGGTCCCCGAGCCCAAAACTCCCAGCAACCAATGCACCCTTGTAATAGTCCACCCAAACTCCCAACCAGAAAAATACCCCCAGAAAATACAGTCCCTAATCTGAAAATGATGCTTTCTTCCCCCAAATTTCCAAAATTCATTCTCCTGAATGCCTCTGCCCCCTCATATCCTCCTTCCCATTCACCGCCTCCTACCTTCATTTAATGCCACCCACCTTATCCCTCCATTTAATACCTTATCCCTCCATTCAATACCCTATCCCTCCATTCAATGCTTTATCTCTGCATACATAAAGTTTTCTAATAATAAATTAAAAGTTATTAAGCCTTTAATTCGTTACCCAAACATTAAATGTGTTAATTAATCAATTAATTAATTAATCAACATATATTAAACAATAATTAATTAATAAATGTTATTAATAAATAATCATTATTTAACTAATACACATTAGGACAGTTAATTATTTAATTAACAATACCTGATAAACCTTAAGCAACTATTTAACTAGGGTCGTTACAACACCACCTATTGTCCCTAGACTAATGGCCAAACTGAAATAGTTAACAAGTGTTTGGAAACATATTTGAGGTGTTTTGCGTCAGAAAGAAAAAATCAGTGGGTTCAATGGGTGCCCCTAGTTGAATGGTGATACGACACCTCTTACCATACTGCCACTTGTATGACTACATTTGTAGTAGTCTGTAGACAAAGTCCACCATCATTTATCCCATAAATGTTAGGTGTCTCCAAGGTTCAGGAGGTTGACCACAATATGATAGTCCTCGTGACCATTCTCCATACTCTCAAAAAAAAAAAATCATGGCTCATAACCGCATGAAGCAACAAGAAGATCAGGGTCATTTTGAACGTCAATTTGTCGAAGGAGACCATGTGTTTCTTCGTATGCAACTGTACAAACAAACTTCACTCAAATCCCAACACTATTAGGAAATCACCACCAAATTTATGGTCCTTATATTATTCTCAAACAAGTGGGGCCAGTGGCCTACTAGTTAGCCTTGCCCAATCACTCTAAGCTACATCTTGTTTTTCATGTCTCATGCCTAAAGAAAGTGATTGACACTAAGTGGCAGACCTAGACCAGTTTACTAGAGTTGGATGAAGAAGGTTCCATTTGGTTGCATCCACAAGCAATATTGGACTAGTGTGAGAGTCGTCTCTGTAAGCACACCATCATGGAAGTTTTAGTTCAATGGAAGGATACTCCACCGGAAGACACCACCTAAGAGATGGCTATTGTTTTGCATCAATTTCATCATCTCAAGCCTCAAAGACAAGGGTCTTTTTCAAGGGGGGGGCATGTTAGGGACCTAGCCTCTCTAAACCCTCACAGAGGTAGAGTAATATATTTTCGATGTAATAAAGATCGATATTAATAAATAAGGCCTAGTTAATAATGTGAACAGATCTAATGTAATAAGACTTAATATAATCTTCCACTTCTAGAAAGATATTCCTCTAGATTTTTCTTTTAAAAATAAATTTAGTAGATTTATACCATAGATATGTACTGACAACAATACCATATCAGGTAGATATGTACTGACAACAATACCATATCAGGTAGATCTATGTCCTGATGTTGTAATGTTGTCAAACCACACGCCAGAATCTTCCATGAGGCAATTTATGGTGTATATCAAGAATACCCATGATGTGGACTCCACGCTGCTGCGATTTCATAGTTTAAGATCTGGACAGGTCGCTGCAGAGATCTGTATTAGTCACGATTGCATGTGCATCGTAATCGAGGGGGCGAGTGAATTGATCAGATTGTGTCTTGCTCATCGGATGCCTGGAGTGCTTAAACAACTGTCTGATTCCGAGTGCCTACTCCCATGTCTGACCTGCCTAAGAAATGGTTGTCATGGCTGTAACCACGGCATGTTGCATGCGGAGAAGATGGAAAATAGATGGACTTTGACAGTGTGTGAAATACTTGATAAAGTCTTTACCAGAGTTTGTGAAGAGCGTAGTTGCATCTGCATTCCAACGCGCCAAGCAGAACATGATGGCTGGACACAGATGCTAATCAGATCTTTAAAGACTAAAGATAAGGCAGACAGAGGAGTCACAAACCTGGCTTCGGATGCCCTGGGAAAGTACATAAGTCAGAGCGGAGTATGCGATGAAACAGAGGAATACAACACTGTCCCGTTAATAGTGCCAAGGCTAGCAGAAGTATTGATCAACATTATACTAACGGGCTGGTTTAGAGTAGATGATTTCTCTAGCGCTCTCGTAGCAAGAAGAGTGATAAGGGATTATATTGTGGATAGCAGAGGAACTGGGATTGCTGCCAATGTGTTTTTAAAGAAATGTCGGGTACATTCTAATGCTGAAAACACTGATGTTTGCCAAGTGCTTACCTTTAGAGGTAACCTCCTGACCTTCAGAAGCTTGTCTTCCATAATTGGTTGCGTGAACTTGATTTGCTCTATTAGTTGGGCTGTGCTTATTGCAATCCCTGCCAAATGGTATGATACGTTGTCTATGCCACCTTCTAAAGCTACAATAGTTATACTAATAACAGCTATTGGAATTTCTTTCCTCATGGATTGCTTGCAAATGTCTTTATATTGCACTCAAGTTATAGTTGAAGAGTACCGCCGTTATGCCCCTATACTTTTCTTGTTGGTAATGACTTTGGAAATAACGTGCATTATATCAGGAAGTGCAGTCGTAGCAACTTTGGGCATAAAGGGTTTTGGGAGATGGACATATAGTGCTATGCAAGTCTTGATTTGGGTGAAGTGGGGACTTAGCAGTTATCTTTTTGGCGTGTATTCGTATGATCGTTATAAAAGACTGGCCCCGTGGACCCATGACGTTAGTGCTAGTCATGGTTTGATGTGTGCTTCTGAGTTCGGGGACAGTGGAAGTACTCGCAATCTTGAAAAAAAAGCTCTCAAGGCTTTAAACATAACTCCAAATGTATTATATGGATCCTTGGATGTGGAATATAGTCAATAAACCATGACAATGAATGGATTATATTTGTTGGTGACTTTTTATATGTTACTTCATTTATATTAATGGATATTTAATTCGTCATTATATGGATTGGATTAATTTATAGTTTTATTTTTCTTTTGAATTTCATTTAAAATTATGGTAAAAATGTAATTATAAAATTATTTATCAATTGTTTTTCAAGCCTTTTCAAATATATTATATAGTAATTTTTTATTTTATATATAATAATATAAATATAATTAATTAAACAATATTAATCAAAATATGTTAATCAAAATACTAAAAATTTATTTTGCTTAAGTAATGTCTTTTAAATAATTCTTTAAATTGAGTGCCTTATGGTAATTGATTTTGCTTAAGTAATGTCTCTTAAATAATTCTTTAAATTGATTGCCTTATGGTAGTTGTGAAAACCTATAAAAAGTTTAATTTTTAAGTATGTAATGTAAAATTGACTGCCTTATGGTAATTGATTTTGCTTAAGTAATGTCTTTTAAATAATTCTTTAAATTGATTGCGTTATGGTAGTTGTGAAAATCTATAAAAAGTTTAATTTTTAAGTATGTAATGTAAGTTCACGGTTTACATATTTTGATATTAAAGTATCAAGGTAGTGTGATAATAAATACCATATAAAATAATATTAGCAACTCAATAAAATTTTTAATTTTTTAATGTTATAAATGATGTACAAAATTTTAATTTAAAATGATGACGATGATAAATTGATGTTTCCTCTTAAATGCATTGTTATTATATTGTTATGTTTGTTATTATATTGTTATGTCTTAGATTATGATATTCTTTAGATTAATGTTATAAAAAAATTGATGATATTTCTTAGACTTGGATATTAATGTTGGTTAGATTTAATGATTTAGTTTTGACATTTGTAATTATTATTGATTAGAGATTGAAGATGATAGGTATTTAATGTTGTTTTTTCAAGGCATTAATTATTGTTTAAGGTTGTTTATACTTTAGTGATATTGGAAGATGTACATTTATATGTTTTGTTAATACGATACAATGATTTAATTATATTGATATTATTTGTTTTGGTGCTAAACTTGCAACTGTATCCATGAGTAATTGTCATACTTGTTGGGATCCTTGTTAGTCAAATGTTGGGAGTAGTCTGATTATTCTAAATATTTTTATTAGACAATGCTCCTCTAACTTAACGATTCATCAAGATAAGCCATTCATGTACTCTTCCTTGTGAGATTTAGGAAGCCTAATGCTAAAAAGCTCAGGGGAAATTATGTCAACAACTTTATTATTAATCCAAACCTAGTGTTTATCCCTAGGAGCATGTGACTTAGGGATATTAGTCATAACACTTAGGGGCTAGTAACCACCATGAATTACCAAGGCCTCTATTTAAAGGGTTGATTATGACCCTTCAGGGAGTAACTTGAGGTTTTTATGTTGTTTATTTGTTGGTATAATTGTGGGATTCCATGCTAGAGCATACTTGTTATTGGAACATAACAAGAGATAAGGGTAATGGTTTTATTGTTGTTGTTCTAGGTTACATTTTTCTCCACTATTATCATCATAAAAAAAGAAGGAGGTGTTAGATCTTGTGGGAGGTGCAAACTATAGATCCCTAGCCTAGTTAGCATGGAATATGGCATGACCAAACACCATTCTTCTTTGGCCTTGGGTGGAATTTAAATTTAGTTTATTGATGTTTTCCTTGCCCTTGGTTGTGTGGCTTGAGGACCCTTCTTGGGGGGTATCTTTGAGAATATGAAGGTGTGCTAGTTGGGAGTAAAATTATTCATAGATGATCATTTAACCTAATAGTTTGTTTGGAGCAAGACTCGGATTGTAATGTAGAGAATGAGGACACAAATGAGTACTATTACTCTTCCTCCACATGAACACACAAGTTTTCATTATACAAGATAGATTGTAAATTTTCCATTGCAAATGGGTGAATATGTAGTAAACCTTCGTAGATAAAAGATAAAAGATAAAATCTTGAGTTCAAAATAACAAAAATACATCCACACAATAATACACAAGGCTGAGTGCAAGCTAATGATGGTCTCTCATGACGCTTTAGTGGCAATGCAAACATAGAAAAAAACAATCTATTAACTTGGATGGATTATTGAAGGTACGTTTACAATGAATTTGAATATGGTGTAAGAAGATGAAACATAGGAAATTGAATTATCTTTCTGAATATACAACTTTTATTCATGTAAATTTTGAATAACTATGTCAAATTTGATTTTTTCTAACATTGATATCTTGTTTTTCCAACAATATATAAGGTATATGTTTTTGTTCGTGCAGGTGTTGAGTACCTTAACGATGGAATTTTGTTCCAAAAACTTGTATACTTTTAGAGAACTCATTTTTCTTGTGTCGTGTATTTTTTGGAAATTTCTAATATTAATTTTATATATTTTTTAAATTATAAAAGTCAACATATCCCTGAAATTACAACGTCTTTTGATCGTGCGGGCTAAGAGGGTCTTAACATTATCAAAACAATTTTTTTTTTTTAGATCATAGATATCGATCTCCTATAGTGCTGCATAAAACTCATTCGAGAAATAGTTGAGCCGAAAAAAAGTTATAGCAGAAACAAGAGAGGTATGTATTCTAGGATTTTGATATATGTCAAGACAAAAATAGATTAAAAATAGTAAACATTATTAGTTTAAAAAAAAATGTGTTTTTGGAATCTACACATCCAACTCTATATGTGTCTATAGTTTCATTAATAACTAAATTGTGTATCCTATAGAAAAATAATGTCAAAAATAGAGATATGGGGAGGAATTCATAAAAATGGAGGCTTTTATGTATTTGCAGATCGAACCACTAGGTTTGTCATCTCGAACCTAAATCTGAGGAAACCAACTCAACAAACACATATGCTAGAGTTGTCACTTCTACCCAAAAAAAATTGAAATGCAAATGATGAGTGCACGCTTTAGAAACACGCGCATGCCTTCCTAAAATGTGTGTGTGTTATTAGCAATAGGAACACGTGTGTTCCTGTTAACATAAATACATTTTCTCTCAGTGTTGCAATTGTCATAAAAATCACACTACCATCTTGCCTATGTCGTGTCTCTAAAGACTTCATAAGGACACTTAAGACACCTCAAAGACTAGTTTTGAAGAGGAGAAATCATCTGACAAAGAGTACAAGCATTTTTCCATGGAGAAAACTACTAAAACATCATTTTTGGAAGGCAACGCTCCCCTATACACTGTCAGGGAGCGCCAACGCTCTGTACCTTCTTCTGGGGGAGCGTTGCACCACTCTGTGCCCCATTTTGAGTGAGTGCTACCCTTCCTGAGCGAATTTTGGTTTGTTGAGATGAATCAGGGAAGAATCCCCTCAATGTCTGAAGGTGGTTGGATTCGAATCTGAGGTCAAGGCATGATCATAGGGAAGATCCACAACTGAAGGAGAAGAATCCTCAACTCATCCCAAGAATCTCTCAAGTGGTTTGGCCTCTCCAAGCCTATATAAGGAGGCATTCTCATGGTAAAAGAGGGAATGGGAGAATATTGAAAGCATCAAACTTACAATCTCATAAGGGAGATATCATCGAAGCATAATCATTCTGTGAGTTTAGATCACTTGAGAAAAGGGTTGGACAAAGAGAGATGGAAGACATTGTTGCACCTTCATCAAAGGTCTATAAGTATTCTTCATTGTTCTCATTAATACACATATATGCTTGACCTGTTTCTTTCAAGGTTGGGTTTATTCCACATGAACTTGTCTCTAGTAGATAGATCTGGTTTTGAGATAATCTTAGTAGAATAGGAAGCTTGTTGTATCTTTGTTTCTTTTACGGAATTTATCGAGGATCTTAGGATCAAATCTCAACTCAGACTGTGCGAGGACAAACGTCGTTAAAAAGGTACACCTTCCTTCCTCTTCTTCATACATTAGTTTAGCTATATCTAAAAGGATGTCAGTGACCAATATTAGCACCCTTTCTGTCTTGGTCGTAGGAGTCTAGAGCCCAAGAGGGAATCCACTTGTCCACAGGGGGATTCACCTCAAATCCATGTGTCCACGTCAAACCAAGTGACATCACTGTGCCAAGTCGCTTCGGAGTTTTGGACTTCGAAAGTTCTTACGCTTGCTTCCTTCCAATCTTCCGAAATCTGAAATTCTGAACCTCTTTATCTTCCGCTCTTGGTTTGATCTAATGGTGAGACTTCTCTCCAGATCTACGATGTATATCTATTCTGTAGACTTTTGAGTTTCAGGCTTCGGCCTTTCTCTTAGTTTGCATCAACTTTACCGAAGTCGCGAAGTCTGAAGGGCTTCCAGGATAACCCTTCTACACCTTCTCCATATTCGACGGTCGTAAAGGATTTCCCTTCCTTTCGAATAGATCCTAGTACCTACGGTCCCAACACCAGCAGTGTTGTGATCTCTCTCTCTGTGGCCAAATACCACGTAAGTTGCGGTTTTACAATACCGCTACTCCTCCTGGAGTTCATTTCTCTAACCCCTTTCTCCTTAGAGGGTTGCTTCGACACTTAGTCGACTTTTGAATCTGTGCACTCCTTGCAACATATCTTTGCATCCCTTTACAATAAATCTCAATCTATTTCTCCCGATATTTTTTAGTCAAAGACTCTGTTGATGCACTCCTTGCACCCAGAGACACTCTGAACCTCGAATTTTGTCCATTTTGACAACAATTCATTTTGAAATCTTTGTCTCGTTAGCCACTAACATGGCCCATCTAGGCTCAGTGTTGTCACCATGGCTCTGATAACATATTGTAACATCCCCGACCATCCAAAAACCGAGTAATGCTACCATGTGGAATATAAACATATATGATATATATGCATTTTAATCGAAATAAAACACATAACACAATAAACACAGAATTATTGCTACCCGTTCAGATTCAAACAAGATTAACAGTAAATCCTCATGCAGTGGAAAACATGATAATATTCAAACATCAGTAGCAAAAACATGCATAAAATACATAATTAATCACAACAATGATACTTATCTTTTCGCTGGAGTAAATAAACCAACTGTGTGCATACCTTCCATGAACCTCCCAGCCTTAGACCGCACTGCTCATTACTCTCAGCAGTAGGTCACCCCTGAGCTTGGACTAAACTCCACTGGGTAAGGGAATTATAAGCTTGGAAAGGACAATAAGGAAGTTACAAAAAGAAACAGGAAGGATCTTTTATCCCAGGAGACACTTACACCCACAACCCACAGACCCTCATTCCCCACATGCCTGCTCCACCCCAAGAGGATACACCTTCACTAAAACAAGTCCATCGACTAGTACACTTGCCTTACCTTGGGCTTCAACAATAGGATGGACCAGAAGTCTCAAAGTACTGTAGCTTCTACGGGTCTCCCTTCCAGGAGAACTCACTTCCCAACAAACTCTCTCACCTAGGACAGTTTCTCATAGGCCTAACAACTTGATTCTGCATTTCATCTCCTAAGCAATGCTGCAACAACATTCAACTAACATCTGGGTGATGAAAACAACATGAATTAGTTATGGACACCTAAAATGGCAACGTCCAGACACTAAGACACAACACGACTCAAGAAATAGATGGGAACAACCCAAAAATGGTTCAAGAACAGACTCGACTTTGCAAGAGTGGATAGGTTAGGTTCACATGACACACATGTCACCTTTTCCCTCCCCCGACAGGTTTCTCAAATGTGCGAGGTTATGCAGAGGGTAGATGCAGAGGCTAGACGATGAATCGGGAATGGAAAACGAACCCCCTTCCCGTGAGCGGTCTTCTCAACGATGCGTACCGTGCGTAGGTAACTAGAGTTTGACATCCCAGGCCAACGATTTCAGGTGGAGGATGCTAGAATGGGGAGTGAACCCCTTCCATGGTTTGACTCTTGGGTTTTAACTGCATGACCCCAGGTCGACACCTATCTCCCTAGAGCTACATGCACTACTTAGCATACGTTCCATTTCTAGGAACTTAGGACAACACTCAACATGTCCACCTTAGCCTTCAAGAATTAATATTAAAATATTATTCCTTTAGAGGTAAGCCCCCTAGCTTAGCCGCTAGGCCCAAACACTTAGCCTCCTCCCTTGCCCAGCCTTGTGGAAGCTTAGTCCCCCATCACTCTTTCTTCGTGGTCGGTCTACACGCAGTGATGTGTATATTTTTATTAATGATTTTGCATAATTGCATATACAAAACAGGCTCCTGGCCTTAGCATCCTAGGCTCTCTGGCCTAATCACCACATAAGCCTCCTAGCTTATTATAACTCAACTCACCAGCCTATCAAATATGTTTACAATTCATAATTACAGCTGGGGCTCTACCAGGGGATATTACATGTATAATATGCACCTTAGAGTTTTAAATAATTTGAGACAAAAACATGTGTTTTTTCAAACTTATTCAACCCTTGAGAAAAAATATTTTCATATGAAAGACATCCAGAATAAGTGTTGTTTAGAACATCTACAAACACAAGATTATATATGAAAGTGATATATTTAGGTCTTCCTATGTAATTACATCAAGTAAAACTCCTCCAAGATATATCCCATTGAATGCTAAAGCTATCGTGTGTTATAAATTTCTCCAAGGAATATTTACTTAAGTAAGAATGCAAGAAAAATCATTTGGTCATTGCATTTCTGAGTAAGATAATTGTTGCACAGTTGGTTTTCATTGATGTCAACCCTTGGAGAGTTCGAGATACCCAAGATTTGTGATTGAGATTGATAGTGAGATATTTTTCATTGATGTCAATAAGAGTGGTTGATGTCAGCAGATCTGATGGATGCATTGGATGAAGTATACATGAAGCCCTGAAGGTGTGGTTATGGAACCCGAAGTTGATCAAGAAAAATTGATAGGAAGGATAGTATAAATGTAGGTAAAACACACATATATGGATATTCCTCATTGTACCATTTCCAGTGATAGGCAGTATGCCATGTGGTTCCTCACGGTTAGGGAGAAATTCCCTCATGACATTGGAAGCCCCGAAGAATGGTTAAGAAGACCGTAAATTAGTTACAAGTCATTAATGAAAGGTTAAAGTGGTTGAAACAAGAAAGTTCAAGAAACCCTAAGATTAACTAGATAAGTTACTTGGAAAAAGTATAAATACACCTCAAGGAGTATCTCATAAGTACACACACACATTCATTGAATAGATATCTTATGAGAATATCTTGGTCTATTGGTGAATCAAAGGTTGAGGCTGAGACAACAAAGAAAGTGCGAAAGAAGAGTGAAAGTTTTCGAGCTGCAAAGAGATAGGGTTTTTCTGTAACCCTAATTAAGTAGGCCCTCACGGGTCAGTTTGAGGGTGTCACGTGAGGCACCCCCATGGGTCAACTAGGGTTCGTCATGTAAAGCCCCACTAGACAAGAGTTCTTAGTCCTGCAAGGCTAAGACAGATTTGGGGAATATGCTAGTGCTAGGTTGTTGAGGACTGAGGAAAGGTTACAGGTCTGTATTACAGAGTATCAAGTTATCTACAGGATCATAGGTAACTTTTAAGGGTTATGATTACATTGTTATGGCACATGCATAGTGGTGATGATACATTCTATGGTACAACTTGGTGATGACATGATAAATAGTCATAATTACACTCTTGGCTATCTTGATATTTGGTTTGGTATATGTCATGGATATGATGCATTATTAGAGACATATCTTTATGATGTTGGTACATGGTTGAAGTTCACAATTGGTATATGGTAGCACATGTATGAGATACAC
>ML798036.1:98429-127600 GCA_009831015.1 Picea engelmannii | reverse complement strand
AAAAGAATAATTGCAGATTCCATTAAAGACCACTTGATCCCTCAAGTGTCTTCCAAGAATACTCCAAAATAAATGTTTGATTCCTTAACCAAAATGTATGAAGGAAATAACATCAACCGGAAGATGAACTTGAGAACCCAACTGAAGAATACAAAGATGCAGAAAGGAGAAACAATTTAAGACTATTTCTCTATGGTTACTCAATTCAAGGAATAGTTAGAAGAAGTTGGAGACAACTTAGATGAAGATGAACTCATAATGACAACTCTTAATGGTATCACAATACCTTGGGATTCCTTCATCCAAACTTTCTGTGCAAGAAAAGAGAAACTCCAATTTGACAGTCTATGGGAAGAATGTGTTCAAGAAAAAGCAAGAGTCACCAAGCGAGAAGCCATACTATTAAGGGATGAAGATCAATCCCTAGCTGCTCATGCTAAAGGAGGAAAGAAAAAGTATCATTTCCAAAGGGAGACCAATTTTCATAAAGAATCTCACTCTCCAAAGAGATTCGCGCACATTCATAAAGAATCTCACTCTCCAAAGAGATTCCAGAAATATCTTAAGGGTCAAATAAAGGGAAAAGACTTCTCCTCTTATACATGGTATCATTGTGATAAGATGGAACACATTGCTAAGAATTTTCATGGCAGAAAGGAAGAATAAAAGAAGATAAATAACAAAAGACATCATGCCCATGTAGCTGAAGATGATGAGCCACCCACGAAGGTGACTAAAGTAGAAGTTGAATATTATGTTTTGTTTTCCTCCCTCTCAGGATATGTGACACCTAGAGAGGATACTTGGCTCATAAATAGTTGTGCCTCTAAGTACATGAAAGGATAGAAAGACATTCTCTCTAGCCTTATAGAAAAGGAATTCCCCAAAAAAATTTCACTTGGAGATGATTATCAGTATCCTATTAAAGGAATGGGAGAATCCACCTACAAACTAAATTCAAGAACTTCGATGAGAATGAAGGATGTACTCTATGTACCAATTTTGACAAAGAACTGAATCTCTATCTCAGCCCTAGATAAGAAAGGTTTCAAGGTTGCATTCATAGATGGTGAAGTTCTTATGTGGAATAAAGGAAGAACTATAGAAGATGCAATTGTTATTGGAATAGAAGAAGGAGGTTTGTACAAGTTAAAAGGTCACTCTGATGTATCCTTAACTCACTATATTGAAAGTCCTTGTGAACTATGGCATAGAAGACTATCTCACATCAACTACAAATACTTACCATATGTAAGCAAGGTAGTTATAAGTTTACCAAAATTTAAGGTTGATCATGAAGGTGTATGCAAGGGATGTGCACAAGGAAAGAACTTAAAGAATCCTTTCCCAAAGAGAGATAGTAAAGAAAAAGGAATCTTGGAGCTCATCCACTCACATGTATGTGGTCCAAGGCCATCAACCTCTCTAAGAGGGTATGTATACTATGTATCATTTATTGATGCTTGCTCTCGTAAGACTTGGGTTTATTTCTTGAAATCAAAAGATGAAGTACTTGGAAAGTTCAAGGAATTCAAAGCCTTGGTAGAAAACCTCTCCGAAAGAAAAATCAAGAGACTCAGGTCAGATAATGGAGGAGAGTACACCTCAAATGAATTTGTAATATTTTTTAGAGGTGAAGGGATTAAGAGGGAGCTCACCACTCCCTATAATCCTCAAAAAAATGGTGTAGCAGAAAGAAATAATAGAACAATTATGGAAGCAATAAAGACTATGATTCACAATCAAGATCTTCCAATGCACTTATGGGCTGAAGCAACAAGAACAACAATTTATGTCCAAACCATATTATCCCATAGTGCACATGGATGAAAAATCCTTGAAGAAATGTTCTCCATAAATAATCCAGAAGTAATCCATATAAAAATATTTGGTTGTCCAGTGTTTGTACACATTCCGAAAGAAAGGAGAACTAAGTTGGACCCTTCAGGAAAGAAGGGAATATTTGTTGGATATTGTGAGTTCTCTAAGGCCTTCATAATTTACATATTGTTGATTCTTAAAAGTGCAACGATGAATACTATGCTCGCAAATGATTTCCAAGATTTGTTATTTATCTATATTAATAATATACTAGTAGGTGGGACCCCTTGTATACTCATTGGAATATGGTGGATAAACAACGCTTATCGTTTTCTATCTATGTGATGGTAGCGACACAATTTTCTACAGTTCATTTGTTTTAGATCATGGTTTAAAATGTTTATGGTAATATGTGGTGGTTGCTGATCAAAACATTGAGATAAATGGTTTTGATAATCCCTCATAAAGTATGATAATGCTTCCCTTTTGGATGAAAGAATTACACTACAGTTTTGATGTTGATACTATGTATTACTCATTGCAAAGTTTTGGGTGGTCCTGACCCTTTTTACTATGGTTATGCGCATTGTTTGAGTTCCATAGTGGGTTGTGTTCTTCGCAAAATTGGCATTTGTATAAGTTTGATATTGGAAAGGGGGTGGTGCACTTTGGACTATCATGCACTTTGCAAAAGTAATATGGCAAGTTTGATTTTTGGTCGATTAACGGCTTGAACATAATGCTATGGTGAGTTGGCTATTCTTCTTGGTTCATATTAGGAATTGAATGAAGAACTGAGTGGAGAAGCAATGCACAGTGAATTCACATCACCCAAACTCCCCTCGAGCCCATCACCCTAGTCATTCTTACATTTTTTTGGCCCTGTTAGTTGTTGCTGCTCTGCCTTGCTCGGTCTTGGAGGAAGTATACAGCCTTGGTTTCTCTCCTCACACAGAATTTTCTAGGTATGGGTTTTCTTACTTATCCATTCATGAGAGTTAATCTGCCTTTTGAATCAAATGTTGGCTCTGGTTTCTCGTGGTATATGTATTTCTCAAGCTGTTATGATGTTTTTGGAACTGTGTATTATTTGTGTCCATGGTTTCCTATGGGTTTTGTTTTGAGGTTGTTGGAATCAAGGTTGGTCGTGGGTCCTTGCTGTGTGTAATTATTCACAGGGAAGTGCTAAGTAATAGTTGGGGTTTAGCCTACATTGTCATGGCTCAATATTCAGGTTTGGTATCTTTGTTGAAATTGGTTATCACAGTCCGCCTAAACTCTGGGCTTTGTGAATACCCCACCTATGGATTGACAATACTGGTCTCTATGACTACTGTACCCATGCCATGTTTTCACCCTGTGGGTTTTTATGTGAACTACGATTGAAGAATTTCATGCCTTGTCTTGGAAAAAACCTCAGTTGTTGGCTTTCTTGATATGACCCCACCATCACCATTTCTTGGTAAACATTACACAATATGAAGACAATGCTACCTAGAAGTTGATGAAATCACTATTCATGCTTTTTGGTTGGGCACAAGGTTATATTTGGTCTCTCATTACACAATGTTGTTTAAAGGGGTTGGCTTCATTTGTTTTTTTGTTGAAAGTTGTGGTCTGTTGCTTTGAATCCCATACAGTCGAGAGCATCATTACATGTTATTGGTCTGTGGTAGATTATGATAGGGCACCTATGGAATGAGTTGTTTGTGCCATTCAAATTCCAAACTCTCTGGTCGAACCTCCTTTTGTCTCTTCCACTTGCTATCTTAAAACCTAAATATTACATTGAGATCATATTTACTCTAGTTTGAGGTTGATGGAAGCATTGTGCGTGCTCAATTACTTGGGAAAGATTTTGTTGGGTCCCTTGTTTGGTAATTCTAGAAGGGATCTATACCCACCTATCCATTTGAAGCTTGTGATCAAAGTATTGAATGTTTTTTTTGGTTCAATCATTATGTTGATTGTTTACAAAAGGGGCACATGTGTTCGAAATGTTTGAGGCCTGAATAAGAGTGGTGATGTCCATAATTAATTAAATTGAACAATGGTTAATTTAACAATGGATATGGGTTGTTGCAAACATTGTGCATGTCCTTGTTGGTTTTAAAGGATTAAGTATTGGGGTAAATGTTATGGTCGTGGCTCAAAGGATATTGTTGTTTCCTACAACGATTACAATGTTGTTCATTATGACTGTCATATTATGGTAATGTGGATACAATAATTACTGTAGTTAAATATTTATGGGCATATAGATTATTGTGTAAGTAATTGGAAGCCAGCAAGAAGATTTGTCAAAGAAAGTACCAATTTGAATTATTGTTTTGGAAAAGGAACACTTCTTAAACTTGGAAAGTCTGGATAAAGATATGTTTTGATTGCGTTTGAGATAACATGTTTTGATTTGTTTCACTTGAACGATATCCATATTTCCCTATCATTCTATCATTTTTTCGCTAATTGCATTCCCCTCATAATCCCGATTTTCACTTATTGCATCCCTGTTCTGTGACATAAATTTAAAAGGAAAAGTCTGTGTAGAAGTGATAAAGCGATAACATAGCAAGGGATGGTGACTGATATTTTGATGTTTTTTATACACAGTTAGATTGTTAGTTAATTGATTTAACACTATTCATAAATTTATCCCCTATCATTATACCATTTTTCGCTAATTACACTCCCTCCATATTTCCCACGAACCCTATCACCCTCTATTCACTTGGAAATTAACTAATGGTTTGTTATGGATGGATTTGCATGTATCTCATGTCAATTTTGAGACATTTTTTACTCATGTAAGCAGAGTGTCATGTATGGTTTATTAAGAGATTCATTACTGACGAATTGTTGCTACAGGATGAGCTTTTTCAGTAGAGTCAACAATGGTTGAAATAACAGAGGCAGGGGAAATTGGAACTGAGGTCATAGGAAGCCTAGATTTTCTATCCATTTTGTCATTGATCCTCAATAATTCAACCAACTGTTCCAAGTTGGGTTCTTTAATTGGGTTGGCCATGGAATAATTCACCCTCGACCAGAAAGACCCCCTTTTCATCCCCCTCAGAACATCCATGACATTCTCATTCCTCCACATGTGTCTTTGTAGCCTGAACTCCCTGAAAATGATGGTTGGAAAGAGATTGTCAACCCGCCTGTATCTCACCATCATGGTTGGCCCACTATGTCCTTGCATTTTCCACCACCTGTCAATCTCAATATCCATATTTCTCGTGTTGTTTCGCTAGTTCAATCCTCACATGCCAGTAAGAGACTAAAAATTGATATTCCCCAACCTGTGCAAGACAAGGGAAAATCAACTTCCTCTCCTTCTTCCCCCTCCAACAATTCCTTGAAATCTTTTTCTTCTCGCATGCATTTGAAGGATGATTGCTCCCATGTGATCAACGAGATACAACCCCAAGGGTCCAATCAACTGTGGGCTACTTCTGAGAAGTATAAGGGAAATGACAGTGAAAAAAGGAAAATGGCCTTGCAAAGTGGCAACTATGGTGTTTAAATTATGTTTTTTTTTTATGATTTCAGTTGATGAGGACAATGCTTAAATGGTTTTCATCATTTTTGGGACAACAAGATCTATTTTTATTTTTTGTGGATAATGTGAATATATATATTCTTTTTGGATATGATATAAATTATTTTTGATATTTAAATATCTAGTTTGGAAGATATTAAAGGGAGTTACAAGGGTGGCATATGGTTTAAATGATTATTTTTTTAAGTATTAAAAGGAAAAAATGACGGAAGTCACAAGGGGTCCCACCTACCTAGTTATTATTAATCAAGACCCTTAACTACATTATTATTAGTTATTTCTCCTAAAGTAATTTGTTAAGTTAAATCAACTTAACTAAATAAAGTAGTTGAACTACTTCAACTTATTTGGAAAGAATAAAAGGTTGAATGAGAAGAAGAGAAGAGGAGAATAGAAGGAGAAAAGCAAGACTAAGGTTTTCTCTTTAGTTACATGAGATAGTTTCAGTTTTCATTCATTTCTGAGTTTATTCAAAGCCTAATTCTCTTCTTGACTACAGAGTCTTATTGTAGACAACAAGATTCAAGACTGAACCACATTTTTCAGATGCTTGTTTTAGAGGTGTTGATCCATCCTTGATAGTCTATGTATTCTTGTCTATTTGTTAATTAAGTTTCATGGATGATAAAGGATATCTTGCAGAGTCAAATTGACAACAGTTTGTGGCAAGTTGATCCAGATTATTAATTTTAGTTTTACTTTACTGCCAAAGTCTTCTTGTATGGTGTTGGTTGAATATCTCTAAATCAGACTTTGGTCCATGCCCTCGCAGGGGTTTTGTAAAGAGAAGACATTTTTGATATCTCAGAGTGAAATAAAATTAGATTGATATTATGTCTCCTATATGTGTATTTGTGACTTAGTTACATTTCACTTTTTGATCTCCATGTTTACTTAATTGCAAATCTGTGTATATTCCAGAAGTTGTTTTATTTTATTTTTGCAACATATTTAAACTATAAATCAGCCTCAGTCCTTGTAATTAATATGTGCAAATTGAGAGAATATTTTGAGGCTATAAGCCCCCGAGTGACATTCTCAACTATCTTGTCCTAGCCAGGAAAGATATAAAAATTATTGAGTAAGGTAATTCATACCTTTTCCTCAACATTTATTTGGCAACCACACTGGGGAGATCTTCCATATCTCTTTGGTGGATTGTATTCATAATTATCATTGAATATATCTGCTTTCTTTTGATTCTTTGAATGTTTTCTTTTCCTCATGACAATACCTACTGCAAGGCAGCCCAATATAGAGCATGGTCTTAAAGATCAAACCAACATTGCCTTAACTTTATTCAATACCATCTTAGAAACCGCTAATACCCAGGCTGAGCTTGAATGCTCATGGGAGGTAATTGAACAAGACATAAGTATTGAAAGTTGGGAGGCTAGACAAAGGCAACCTAGGAATCAATTGTATCCCTCTTTTTCCTAAAGTTTCGGTTTTGTTTATCATGTACTCAAACCCTCACATCTCTAGGAGAAGAAGATGACTATCTCTTGAAACTACTCCTATCATTGAAATAGGAAGAAGGAAATTTGTTATGTCAACCCTGTTATCACTCCAGGAAACTCTCCTAGGTTGTATCTCAGCGATGCCTGGTAACTTACTAATTTCTCAATCTTTTAATCAAATGGATCGAGATGGATGACTCAATCAAATCTCACACACTCTAGACATATATGAATACTTTCATAAAGATAAGGCTTTCAACCAAAGGTGTTCAGAAGGTTTAATAAAAAGTGAAAGTATGGAGAATACCTATAATTCTAGCATAAACATATACACAAAGTACATATGAATGGCCAGATAAAATAAGTGAAGTACTTGCAGATTATATGTTTATGGATGTAATGACAAGTTGACAATTATCATACATCAGACAAATAATAAACAACGAACATAATATTCAGATACAAGTATGATAAGAGAGAATATGAAAGTCTGAACAAAGATGGTAAAAGAAGCTTATGTCTAATATATATTCATAAAGTCTGAAGAATACAATAGTAGTGGTCAAGGATACTTTTGAAAAAAAAGCAAAGGTGGACAACTTTCAGGTTGGTGACTGGGTTCTGAAATGGGATGCTCTCAGACAAGATAAAGGAAAGCATGGCAAGTTTGACTCTTTGTGGACAGGTCCTTTCATGATAAATCAAGTAAAACATAACAACACTTTAATTCTACAAAGTCTGGAAGGTGAAGAAATGTTTGGTGGCCCAATCAATGGGCGTTTTCTGAACTCTATTTTATCTAAGGCTTCAAAGCCTTTCCATTGTAAATTTTATTTTCAGTTTTTGTTTTTTGCAAAATAACTCCATGCCCAATGGAAACAATAATAGATAGGTTTGAATTTTTGTTTTACAGGAAAGGCATTGGTTCTATGTTTCTTGAAACCTCACAAGGAGGCTTTCACCCCCAATAGGCGCCAGTGTTATCTCCTCAAATAAATTAATCAAGTTGTTTTATTTTAGGTGATAGGATGTCATTCAAAAATACATTTTTAAATTTTTTAAGGCTCATTTTTTAGAGCTTTATGCATGTAATAAAGTTTGAACAACATTTGGTTTCGTTTTCATTTCAAAAAAAAGGTCAAATCACAGGTTTCAGTGATTTAGGCGGACTGTTCAAATGTTCATTAGCCACTGAAATCCTTATCTTTCGGAAGCTAAAACGCGAAATTCAGGGCTACTGTAGCCACTGAAAGTGGATGAGCTTGGAAAAGGCTAGCACATCTCTTCATCATGCATGAAACATCAAGTTTGAAGGATTATGATTACTCATTAGCCATCGGAAAGACAGGAAGTGGTCGATGATTACTTGGTAAGAGGTGTTTTAGTTTCATTATGAATATTGATGTGATTTACTTAACCCTAAACCCTCTATATCTTACACCTGTCCTAAAATCTAGGATTTGAGATCTATGCACCTAATTAAATTATTCCAAATTCAGCGCCAGCCAAATCACGTGGCTATTTGTACCTTTCTACCCTTGGAGATTGATCTGCTAATCATTACCATTTCAAATCCTCATTTTCTTTCAAATCCCTCAAAGTCAGGGTCAACTTGTAAACGTTCCGCATATTTTGCCTCTGTCATAGCTGAGCCATAACCTTTCTCCATATGCGTTGTGTGGTCTTCCCCAAGCTCGAGTTTTCATTTGGAAGTGTACAGGAGCAGTTTTCCAAATGAGGAAAGGAGCAACTTCTCTCAGGAAAGAGCTAAATGACATATGCTACCTAGAGTCGCATCCAGAAGTATGTCATCTATTCAAAGATCCAGGGTGTTACAGGTTTTGTGAAAAGTTGCAGAGCTCTCACCAACAGGTAGCAGAGGCGTTTGCTCTGACTTTCGATGGGAGAAAAGTTGTCATTGGCCAGGATGAATTCATAGTAGATGAAGCTCTCATAATAGAGGTGATGGAATTGCCTAGAACTGGAGAGAGTTGGTTTAAGACTACATTCACCAAGAATGTGGAGTTTAGGTCTTATCTCAAACCAGAGCATAAAATTTTAATTTGGAAGAAAGACATTCCTATGTCTTTTCTTGAGGATAAATGGCAGAACTTGTTAAAAGTCATCCTTGTTTATATAACCTGTGAAGGTAGATACTGGAGGGTAATGATCTATCATTTCAAATTGATGAACCACTTCACTGGCAAAACTTCTTTGAACTTTCCTTATTACCTCTACATGATCTTGAAGAAAATGGCCTACCAAGTTCAAGAAAAACCAAGTAAAGTTTAGGGAATTCTTTTCATCATGGCCTAATCACACTCATGATTTGTGAGTTGTTGAAGAGAAGGAACGGGAAATGGGATCATTTCCTCTTTTGGAATGAATTTGAGACAGACTTTCAGTTGGGAGATAAGGAGAAGCCTTATTCAAAGAAGTCTTCTACTCCTAGAAGTGGAAAGAGAAAGAGGAGAGCCATCTCTCCAGTTGCAGTTGATCAGCCCTCTCCATCTTCTAAGCCTGGGAAAGCTAAGAAAAAATTGGATTTCAATAATGATATAGGGAAAGAAGAATCTCCTCCAAGAGATAAAAACATCCTAAATCTCCCCTACACAGAATCTGAGGATGAAGAATAGCCTGTTGCAACAGAGCATGAGGAAGTTGTGGCAGAGCAAGGTTTTCTAGAAGCAGTTCCAGCAGGAGAGCTAGTGACAGAGCATGAAGATTTTCTTTCACAAGTACCTAAGGGAGATCAAGACTAGCAAGTTGTTGAAGCATCAACCAGAAAACCAAAGAATTCTTCATCACAAAAGATAAATCAACTTCTCAGGCAAGTATATGAACTTGAAATTCTTAAAATAGAAATCAAGAGAAGGAATAAAAATCTAGTAGAAAGAAATGTTGAATTATATGATTCTTTTCATATACCTGCTAAGATGTATGTCAAGTTGGAGAAGCAAAACATAAAACTAATTCAAGCAAACCAGAAGGCATATAAGGCTGCTAGGTGTTCAAAGATTAAACTCATGCTTAAAAAGCCAAAGCCTATAGTTCACTTAGGCCTGGAGAACCTAGCAACGGTCATAGAGAACCTCCCTCAGACGATAAAGACTCTAAAGGAGCAACCCTGAAGTTCTTAAAGCACAAAGATAACGCATTTTTACAATTTTGTGAACTATTTTTAATCTCAGGTTTTGGTGGCTTAGGCGGACATTTCATTGTTCATTAGCCACCGAAAGTAGAGCCTTCGGTGGCATATAGTCTCAGATTTTAACTCTTCTACCCACCAAAAGATACAGACGGGGCAGAGAGGTTGTATTTTCGCCTAGATCCAAGTTTTTCTTAATCAGATGCCTTGAGGATGGTTTCAAAATATGGATAATAACTAAACACATCAGATTTAAGGATTTGTTTTGATATTTGAGGCATTTAGCAAGGTGGAAACGTGGAATTAGATACCTATTTTCTCGGTACAGAAACAGTTTTTGCCAGAATAGCAGATTCGACTTATCTTATCTTCTATGGATACTCTACAGCCTTGGAAGGATTTCTACACTTGTCAAAGTTTTGAAATATATGAAGATCATCAAGGATGAGGACATTGACCTAGTTTTTAGCATCTCTTCCTATTTTCTTGTACTAGATTTTGACTTACTATTTCAAGTAAATCCGATCCAACTTTTTAGGATCTAGATTTCTCATGTAAAGGATATAAAGCCATAAACTTTTGAAGGATAAGGGTTCAATTTTGGAGACTATATTATTGTATTTTGTGTTGAGACACTTTCTTAATATATGATACTTGCAAGCTTCTTTCATTGATGTTATCAGATTCCTTCTTTCTTATCTGTCTATGTTTATGAGTGAATGTCATTCTCTGTCTATGCTTATATAATCCATAGGTGACTGTCATCTCACTATTTGATTATTTGGCAAAGGATCATAAGCTATTGTACTAGTTTCTAGACCCATCATACCTATTGTTTTATATATGTGTGATTTGGTTTATGTGATTAGATTATGTTCTATTTGATACACAACCTGTCTGATAATAGCTCTTGAAGGCCTTGTAATGTTGAATATACCTAGACTGTCTTAAGTGTAAGATTCAATGAGTTAGCTATCCATCTTGATCCAATTATATATTCAACATTAAGAAAATAGTTAAGTTACCCGGCATCTTCGAGCTACAACCTAGAAGAGTTTCCTGGAGTGATAACAAATTGGCGTCATTGCCGGGGAATGAAGATTGAAGCTTAGATTCCTTGGGAAACGACATAGATCCAACTTTGATGATAGATAAAGTGTGGACACTATTTTGGTTGTAATCATTTATCTGGTGACTCCATTGGAACAAAGTGGCTCCGAGAAGGGCTCATACGAGAGAAAATCAAGAAAGGCCACTGGCAGCACCAGTTTCATACCTTGAGAAGATCATCAGAAGTGGAAAAGCACTGCAAAGACAAACTTCCAGATCTGCAAGAACATCTAGACCAGGTATTTCAAGAAGCACTTTTTCATTTGTATCTAGAAAACCTCTTGTCGAATCCACTTCTGTTGAAACTTCTAGTTCTCAGAAAATTGTAATTGAGTCAAAAAGATTGAAGGGTGATGAGCCTTCAATTTATTCGAATGTTATAGATCCTATTTCTGAGCATATCACTATATCTAACTTAGGAAAAGAAGTTGTAGAATCTATCCAAGAAGAGGACTCTTCCTCTTCCTTGAATTCTTCACAAACTGAGTCTGAAAAAAGCTTTTTCTATACCCATACCAGTTTTCCCATTCTTGAAGATATTTTACAAGACCTTTCCTCTAAGGGTGAGGAAAACTTGGCCTTGCTGCTTGGCTAGTTTTATAGAGCTTCTTATTTCCCACCTTGTTCAGATTTTGAAGAAACCACATTACAGGGTAGTCATTCTACCGGTGCTTCCACTCCATTCCTTAGTGACATAAAACCACCATCATTGTCCATAGTCCCACCTATCTCATCTCAATCATCATCTACAGAATCATCTTCCTCTGCATCAACCCCTAAGATTGTCATGGTTGCTCCTTTGACGAAAATGGAACAGATCTTAGCAAATAGGTATGCTCCTCTTTTTTTTCCCAATCCCTTGTCAGCCATGCCAACAAGATATTATCAGAAATACATGCCCAAGTTTACTGGATCTGGAGATTATACTATTGAAGAACACATAGAGGATTTCTATGCCTATGCTGAGAACATCAACATTTCTGAGGAAGATGTTTGGACTAGAGTATTTGTGCAAAGCTTGGATGGTCAAGCTAGGAAGTGGTTCAAGGAACTACCAACTATTTCAGTGGCAGGCATTGAGCAATTAGATGAAGTGTTTTTGAAACATTGGGGAGAAAGAAGAGAACTTTTGTATTATATTACTAAATTTGGAAACCTAAAAAGAGAAAATGGTGAATATGTCTCAGACTTCACCAAAAGATTCGATAAGATGTTTCGCAAGATCCCTGCAGAGATCAAGCCAACTAACACATCAGCAAAGATTACTTACTCTTTTTCCTATGATCCAGAATTATGCTTGATCCTTAGAGAAGGAAGGTCAGCCATACTTGCCTTAATGCAAGATGCTGCTCTTGAGATTGAATCTAACATTGTGGAATCCCATAAACTTAAAGGTAAGTTTGAGAGAAAGAATTCATCTGTTGATCCTCCTTCTTCCTCAAATGCCAAAATGGAAAACATGGCCAAGATGTTGGATAGCCTGACCTCGGAGATGTCAAAACTGAAAATTCAGGGTCAACAACCAGCAAGAGGTAGAGAGCCTAATTCCTATTCTCTCGAGAATCCTAATGCATTCCCTTATAGAAGGAACAACCAACAAGTCCACATCCTTTAGAAAGATAAGAATGCAGCTGAAGACCAAAGGATCAGGGCCCCTTTCCAAAATGTTGTGCTGGAACAAGAGCAGGAGCTATCTCATGGTGAAGTTGAAGAAGAAAATGACATCAATTGATTTGAGGATGATGTTGTCCACTCCTACAAAATAGAAGCAGAAGCCATTGTAGCCCCAAGCTAAGGATCATGTGTCCCTCAGAGCTCCCTCTAACAAGGCAAGACCTTCTGACAAAATATTCTATTCATTTAATTTCAAATCAGAAATTCAGAAGGTAAAAATACCTATGCCATTGACTGAACTCACGAAGAATGATATATTCAAGTCTGCTATCCTGAAGTCCCTTCAACCAAAGACTCCCATAGCTGTTGATTATGTAAACCTTCAAGATGATAAGCCCACAATGACTATAGGACCTATGGTTGAAAACCGAGATGATTCTTGTCCACCCTTCTACATATCCATGAATATCCATGACAAGATCCTTCATAATTGCTTGCTTGACTTGGGAGTGTCACACAATATTATGCCTAAATTAGTGATGGATGAGCTTGGGCTTGACATCACAAAACCTTACCATGATCTCTTCTCTTTCAACTCTAGGAAAGTCATATGCCTCGGCCTCATAAAATACCTTGTCATAAACCTTGCCCAGCTACCAATGAGAAGCATGGTAATGGATGTTGTAGTGGCTGATATCCCACCCAAGTTTGGCCTCCTCTTGTCACATTCATGGAGAAAAAGGCTAGGTGGTACCCTGCAGATGGATCTTTCATATGCCACAGTACCGATGTTTGGAGGAGAGGTAAAGAGACTTTACAGAGAAAATCAACTTGCCTACATCATTAATGATGAGAAGAATTATGTAAACCATCCCATCTATGCATTGGACACAAACTTTGGGGCATGCATTCTTCAAATAGATGATTCTCAACCAGCTCCTTTGCAGCTCACAAAGCCTACTTATCAGCAGTCTGATGGAGAGAGTACTCCCGTCTAGAGCATGTTTTTTTATGGTGCCAGTACCAAAGACTCAGTAGGTGCAGGTGTAGTTTTGATTTCTCCTTCAAAGGAGGCCATTCATTTGTCTTTTAAACTTGATTTCAAGACTACTAACAATATAACAGAGTATGAGGCTTTGTTGTTGGGATTAAATGTTTCCAAGGAGATGGGAATCAAAGGTCTAAAGGTATTTGGAGATGCAGATATCATCATACAGCAAGTGAACAGTACTTTCCAATAAAAATATGTCAGGTTGAAAGCTTACAGAGATGAGGTATGGAAACTCAGGGACTTTTTTTCCATTTTTGATATTTCTTATATACCCAGAGCTATGAACCACCTAGATGATTCCCTTGCTGTCTCGACCAGTATGTTCATTCCTCCCATGCCTTCTAGACTGAACTATGAAATACAAGTCAAATACAGGCCATATTTACCTGACAATGTCAAGTATTGGAAAGTCTTTGAGGATGATGATGAGCTTAGTATATTTCTCCAGGTCGTAGATGAATTTTCTGATATGCATATTAACCAGGAAAATCAAAATGTAGAGGAATCCAAAAAGCCTAAGTTGAAGAAAAAAATGGGTCAACACAATATTGTTCAGTTGCCCAACAATTATATACCTCAGGGTTTGGTGCCTCTTGAGAAGATTTTTGACCAAAATCATGTCCCCTACAAACCTGATAAGAAGGAGAAGCATCCTGCTATCCATGAGCACAATATAGGAAGCCAGAGTCATCCTAAATTCATAAATCTGTCCACTGATTTAACTGTTGATCAGAGGTCAGAATATTGCAGTCTTATGAAGGAATTTGCTGATGTATTCACCTAGGAATATAGTGATCTGAAAACCTATAATACTGATGTCATTCAACATAAGATTCCCCTGGAGAATGACACCATCCCTTTCAAACAGAAATTGAGATGTATCAGTCCTCTCTTATTTCCTGTAATCGAAAAAAAAAATAAAAAATCTCCTTGATGCCAAAATCATAATTCCGCTGAGATATTCTAAATGGGTTACAAACCTAGTGAGAGTGAGGAAGAAAAATGGAGAGATCAGGTTATGCGTTGATTTTAGAAACCTGAATAAATGTTCCAAGAAAGACAACTATACCCTACCCAAGATGGATTATTTGTTGCAGAGAGTTTCAGGAGCCAGTGTCATGTCTTTCCTAGATGGCTTCTCAGGCTATAACTAGGTTTCTATGCACCCTGATGACCAAGAGAAAATTGCTTTTACTACTCCTTGGGGTACCTTCATGTACGTCAAGATGCCATTCGGGCTAATGAATGTTGGGGCCACGTTTCAGAGGGCCATGGACATAGCCTTTGTGGGAGAGAAGGACAAGTTTGTCCTCATATATCTTGATGATATCACAGTCTATTCCAGCATCCATGAAGAACATATGAAGCATCTAAAAAGAGTATTTTTGAAATGCGAACAGTTCAGGATTTCGCTGAACCCAAAAAAGTCTCAATTTTCTCTCAAGAAGGGTAAGCTCCTAGGCCAAATTGTTTCAGCAAAGGGAGTGAAAATTGATCCAACTTAGGTTGAAGCAATTCAGAAGTTGTCCATACCAAGGTCAAAGAAGGATATCCAATCCCTACTCGGTAAGATCAATTTTGTTAGAAGGTTTATTCCTAATTTTGTTGAGTTAGTGAAACATATAACCTCTATGATGAAAAATGGATTTGAGATCAAATGGACAGACAGTGCAAGAAGTTCATTCCAGGATATCAAGTAGGATATCATGGAATCTCCTACTCTAATTAGTCCAAATTACACCAAGAACTTCTACATTTTCTCTTTTTCTTCCTATGACACAATGGCAGCAGTCTTGTTACAAAAAGATGATGAAAGTCTTGATCACCTGGTGGCTTTCTTCAACAAAACACTCAGGGATGCTAAACTAAGGTATGATCCTATAGAAAAACAAGACTATGCTCACATTAATTCATTAAAATCTTTCAGAATTTATATCCTCCATGCAAAGGTTGTTGCCTATTTTCCTTCAGCCTTTGTGAAGGATGTCTTAACCCAGCCTGATATTGATGGAAAGAGAGCCAAATGGATTGAAAAGATGGTTGAGTTTGACATAGAAGTGAAGCCCACCAAGTTGGTAAAAGGCCAAGGCCTTGCCAAGCTCATGAGAGAAGAGAACTGTGATCTTTTAGGCATAAATTTCATTGGGGTAAGTTCAGCAAGCTTACAGATAGAGGTAGCAACATAAGAGCAGCATGACAACCAGTAGGTGGTTGAGAATTTGTCTTCATGCGAGTGGTATTCAGGTATTGTTCATTGTTTCCAGAAGTTGGAGGTTTCTCCGGAACTTAGCATGACTCAAGCCCGAGCTCTTAAGCTCATAGCAATTAAATTATGCATAAATGATAATCTTTTGTATTGGAAAGATCCTTCTGGTTTACTGTTGAGATGTTTGGACAAAGATGAGTCAGCTGAAGTCATGCATCAGTTCCATTCAAGTATTTGTGGAGGCCATCATTACTGGAAGACCACAACTCATAAGATCTTAAGGGCTGGGTACTATTGGCCTTTTCTTTTTTCAGATGTGTGTGCCTTTGTGAAATCTTGTGATAAGTGCCAAAGATTCATAGGGAAGCAACAACTCAAAGCACTGCCCCTGAGACTTATTGTAGTGAATGGTCCCTTTTAGCAGTGGGGCTTAGATTTCATAGGCGAGATTTATCGTTCATCTAGTGGTCAGCATAAGTGGATCATGGTAGCCACTGACTATTTTACCAAGTGGATAGAGGCAATCCCCACTAGAAATGCCACTCATCAAGTCGTCGTGAAGTTTTTCTATGAAAACATCCTGATCAGATTTGGCTACCCAAAAAGGCTAGTGACAGATAATGCAACAACCTTTAAAGATGATGCATTGGTTGACATGTGTAAGTCAATGGGCATTCAATTGGTACACCTCCTACTACCCTCAATGCAATGGCCTTGTTGAGTCATCCAATAAGAGTCTAGTCAGAATCATCAAAAATTTGTTGGAGGAGAATCAAAAGAGTTGGGATTCTAAACTAAAGTTTTCTCTTTGGGCTGACAGAGTGACTAACAAGAAATCTATAGGGAATTCTCCTTTCAAACTGGTTTATGGAACTGATGCCATTTTCCCCATTCAACTAGTTCTACCAGTGGCTAAGTTCTTTCAGGAAGAACAAACTGAATCAAATGACATGGTGAGAAGAATGATTGACTTGGTAGAATTGTAGCAAGTCAGAGAACAATTGGTGGACAAATCAAAAGCTCATCAAAAGAGGATCAAGGATACTTTTGACAGAAAAGAAAAGGTGGACAACTTTTAGGTTGGTGACTGGGTTCTGAAATGGGATGCTCTCAAACAAGATAAAGGCAAGCATGGCAAGTTTGACTCTTTATGGACCAGTCCTTTCATGATAACTCAAGTACAACATAACAACACTTTCATTCTGCAAAGTCTGGAAGGTGAAGAAATGTTTTGTGGCCCAGTCAATGGGCGTTTTCTGAAACTCTATTTTATCTAAGGCTTCAAAGCCTTTCCATTGTAAATTTTATTTTCAGTTTTTTTTTTTTGCAAAATAACTCCATGCCTAATGGAAACACTAGTAGATAGGTTTGAATTTTTTTTTATAGGAAAGGAATTGGTTCTGTGGTTCTTGAAACCTCACAAGGAGGCTTTCACCCCCAATAGGAGCCAGTGTTATCTCCTCAAATAAATTAATCAAGTTGTTTTATTTTAGGTGATAGGATGTCATTCAAAAATACATTTTAAAATTTTTTAAGGCTCATTTTTGAGAGCTTTATGCATGTAATAAAGTTTGAAAAACATTTGGTTTCGTTTTCATTTAAAAAAAAAAGTCAAATCTCTGGTTTCAGTGGTTTAGGCCAACTGTTCAAATTTTCATTAGCCACCGAAAGCCTTAGCTTTTGGAAGCTAAAACGTGAAATTCGGGGCTACTCTAGCCACCGAAAGTGGATGATCTTGGAAAAGGCTAGAACATCTCTTCATCATGCATGAAAAGTCAAGTTTGAAGGATTATGATTAATCATTAGCCACTAGAAAGACAGGAAGTGGTCGATGATTACTTAGTATGAGGTTTTTTAGTTTCATTATGAATATTGATGTGATTTACTTCACCCTAAACCCTCTCTATCTTACACCTGTCCTAAAATCTAGGATTTGAGATCTGCGCGATTAATTAAATTATTCCAAATTCAGCGCCAACAAAATCACGTGGCTATTTGTACCTTCCTACCCTTCGAGATTGATTTGCTAATCATTACCATTTCAAATCCTCATTTGATTTCAAATGCCTCAAAGTTAGGGCCAACTTGTCAACATTCCTCATATTTCGCCTCTGTCGTAGTTGAGCCATAACCTTCCTCCATTTGCGCTGTGTGGTCTTTCCCAAGCCCGCATTTTCATTTACATGTGTACAGGAGCAATTTAGCAGATGAGGAGAGGAGCGGCTGCTCTTAGAAAAGAGCTAAATGACATATGCTACCTAGAGTCACATCCAGAAGTATGTCATCTATTCAAAGACGCAGGGTGTTACAGGTTTTGTGAAAAGTTGCAGAGCTCTCACCAACAGGTAGCAGAGGCTTTTGCTCTGACTTTCGATGGGAGAAAAGTTGTCATTGGCCAGGATGAATTCATAGTAGATGAAGCTCTCATAGTAGAGGTGACAGAACTTCCCAGAACTGGAGAGAGTTGGTTTAACACTACAGTCACCAAGGATATTGAGTTTAGGTCTTATCTCAAACCAGAGCATAAAAGTTTAATTTGGAAGAAAGACATTCCCATGTCTTTTCTTGAGGATAAATGGAAGAACTTGTTAAAATACATCCTTGTTTATATAACCTGTGAAGGTAGATACTACAGGGTAATGATCTATCATTTCAAATTGATGAACCACTTCACTGGTAGAACGCCTTTGAACTTGCCTTATTACCTCTACAGGAGCTTGAAGAAAATGGCCTACCAAGTTCAAGCAAAACCAAGTAAAGTTAAGAGAAGGCTTTTTCATCATGGCCTAATCACACTCATGATTTGTGAGTTGTTGAAGAGAAGTAACAGGAAATGGGATCATTTCCTCTTTTGGAATGAGTTTGAGACAGAGTTTCAGTCAGGAGACAGTCTCATATTTTAACTCTTCTACCCACCAAAAGTTACAGACGGGGCAGAGAGGTTGTATTTTCGCCTAGATCCAAGTTTTTCTTAATCAGATGCCTTGAGGATTGTTTCAAAAGATGGATAATAACTAAACACATCAGATTTAAGGATTTGTTTTGATATTTGAGGCGTTCAGCAAAGTGGAAACGTGGAATTAGATACCTATTTTCTCAGTACAGAAATAGTTTTTGCCAGAAATAGAAGATTCGACTTATCTTATCTTCTATGGATACTCTACAGCCTTCGAAGGATTTCTACACTTGTCAAAGGTTTGAAATATACGAAGATCATCAAGGATGAGAAGATTGACCTAGTTTTTAGCATCTCTTCCTACTTTCTTGTACTAGATTTTGACTTACTATTTCAAGTAAATCCGATCCAACTTTTTAGGATCTAGATTTCTCATGTAAAGGCTATAAAGCCATAAACTTTTGAAGGATAAGGGTTTGATTTTGGAGACTAGATTATTGTATTTTTTGTAGAGACACTTTCTTTAATATATGAGACTTGCAAGCTTCTTTCATTGATGTTATCGGATTCCTTCTTTCTTATCTGTCTATGTTTATGAGTGAATGCCATTCTCTGTCTATGCTTATATAATCCATAGGTGACTTTCATCTCACTATTTGATTATTTGGCAAAGGATCATAAGCTATTGTACTAGTTTCTAGACCCATCATACCTATTGTTTTATATATGTGTGATTTGGTTTATGTGATTAGATTTTGTTCTATTTGATACACAACCTGTCTGATAATAGCTCTTGAAGGCCTTGTAATGTTGAATATACCTAGACTGGCTTAAGTGTAAGATCCAGTGAGGTAGTTATCCATATTGATCCAATTATATATTCAACATTAAGAAAATAGTTAAGTTACTAGGCATCTTCGAGCTACAACCTAGAAGAGTTTCTTGGAGTGATAACAAACCCAACAAGGTACTATAAGGAGAAATCTGTTTGATTCGGTTAGTTCACCTTTCACACCCACACCCATCATTTACAACATGGCATCTGTAGGCCATGGCTCTGGTGGTACTGGAGGTGCCTCATCATATCAACCTTCAACCTCGTCAATAATTGGTAGTTTGTATAGCCATCAAGTTCTTGTCCAATCTACTACCAACCATTCCAAGATCATCAAGAAGTATAGTTTTTTCCAATTCGAGGAATATGCTACTACCACCACATGGCACGTATCCTCTCCCTTGTACCTAGTGCCTGCTACTTGTCCTTTACCAAAATTTAAAGAGCATCTACCTAGGTTTTCTGGAAATAATACCGTCACTACAAACGATCACTTGGTAGCTTTATCTAATGCTTTTCACAATATAGGAGCCAATGATAATGATACTTTCATGTGCCTGTTTGTCAACTCTCTCGAAGGGAAAGAAACGACACATTTTTTCGATCTCCCTACCAAAATCCTTTCCACTTGGGAAGAATTAGTTTACTGGTTTAAGTCCAATTATGGGCAGTCTAAGAGCCCAACCAAACAATTGAGGGAATATAATAAGATTGCATACAAGGACATTAACAGTATTAAGTATTTCAAACTTCGTTTCACCAATTTATATAATCAAATTCCCAAACTTATTCGCCCCCATAACCAAGCTACTTGTATGCATTACTATAATGCTCTACCTTCCCCCTATCGGAATAGGCTTGAAGAAAAGGATATTGATAACCTTGGTTCTTCCCTGCATACTTGTCTAGAATATGAAGAACAACTAGAAAGAATAGGTCTCCTCGAAGGGGACTCGGTTAAAGAAATAAACATTTCTACCCTCCTACAACTTGTAGAGGATATGAACAATCAAATGATATCATACGAGCGAAATGGAAATGTCCCTTCACTTACTTCTAGGGCATCATATTCTTCTTCACCACCTTTTAGGAATACCAATGAAAACAACTTTCATCCCAAAGCCATCATGTATCGCAGTTGGTGTAACTTTTTTGATGAAAATCATGAGGAAAGTACTTGCGAGGTAAATAATAGTCTCAGATATAAAATATTTGGCAAAAATCCTGAAACCACCATTATTGTTCTAGATTGGGCAGAACCAGAAGATGTCATGATCATAAACACTAGGAATAAATCCTATGTTTCAAAAGGAAAATATGACCCCCTCGTACTTCTTCTAGTCCAAGCTCATCTTCACAAGATTCCAATATGCAGGCTACCAAGACTCTAGATGATCAAGAAGTTCCCTCCCCTCTTCCCTCTTCCAAATACAAAATTCTCAACCAATTGGATAATATCAAGGCCAATGCTAATCTGTTAGACATGGTTTCCATCCCTGAACAACAAAAGCATCTCAAAAACTTTAAGGAAAAGATTCCACCATAGCCAATCTTTCTTAAGAGGCTAAAGAAGAGGATTCTATTGTACATAAAGTAGGTGTAAATAAATTTAGACACCCTGTAAAAACCCATCCATTTTTTATTTCTGTAAAAATTATGGATAAAATAGCCCATTTTGCCTAATTGATGATGGTTTGGGCCCAAGCGTAATGTCGAAAATTATTATGGAAGAGTTAGGCTTATCATGTACTAGTGAAAATTCTAGAATCATGCTCTCCTATAACAGTCTAGAACAATTGACTATAGGTGAAATCAAAGACGTGACTTTGGTTCTGTGTGCACATCCTAAAATAAGGACAACCCTCAACATCCAGGTAATTGACATGCTAGTAAGTAACTATTCTATCATCTTAGGAAAAGACTGGAAAGACTTGATAGGTGGATATATTTCTCTTGACGGAACACACTTATCTGTTCCTCAGAATGGAAAGAATATCATAGTCCTGAGGGAAGGAAGAATCTCACCATACAGAGAGAGTGTTCCAAAAACTAATGTAAATTATGTCGAGGAGGACTTAGGAGTGTACTCCATCTTTTTGGATGAGGGTGTCACTGCCCCAGAACAAATTGACCTGGAGGATGGTATGTGGCACATGCACTTCGATGGTTCATGCACCAACGAAGGTAATGGAGATGGCATTATATTATACTCACCTGTAGGTAAAATTCACAACTTTTCTTATAGACTCGAATTTTCTTGTATGAATAACGGTACCAAGTTTGAAGCATTATTTCTAGGCATTGAAAATGCTTATAATTTAGGTTGTGGACACCTTCCATTTTTAAGGGACTATGAACTTGTTGTGAACCTTGTACGTAAAATATAATATCCTAGAAATAAGTTGATGAAACTCTACACCCAAGTTGTTTGGATGCTTATCTTGAACCTATTATCATTTAACATCACTCATGTTAAAAGGGAATTTAATTCAATGGATGACGGGTTAACTGTGTTTGCAGTGTCTCCTACTCGTCAACTTCTACATCAGAGACCTAATTTTTACTTTTCAATATTTGTATCGTCCTCATATTCCTAACAATGTAGAGTCATGGTAGGTCTTCCCTAGCAATGAAGGCATATGTGCTTTCATACAAAATGAACCATTTAAGACCAAGGAGATTACATCCATGTAAAACAACAAAATTTTGAAAGGCTTGACTCCTCTAGAAAGTTCATTTTCATCGAGTGTTGTAGGAAACAAAGAAATGCATAAAGAAGAGGAGTCAAAAAGGAAAGTAGGTGAAACCATTTCCCTAAACATTGGAACACCCAATTACCCCAAGAATGTTAAGATAGGTGCCCAATGTACTGAGGAAGAAAAGATGAAATTCACTACTTTACTTCATGAATTTCAAGATGTTTTTGCTCAGTCTTACGAGGATCTTTGTGGTTTTGATCCTGCTCTCATACAACATGCCATTCCTATTAAGGAAGGGATAAAACCAGTTAGGAAAAAACAAAGACCCATTAACCTTGCACTTGAAGCTACTATTAGGAAGGAGTTGGAAAAACTTTTGAAATCTGGAATAAGTTTCCCGGTTAAGTATTCAGAGTGGGTCTCAAATTTTGTCCTCATTCAAAAAACAACTAGTCAGATCCGATTGTGTGTTGATTTTCGCACATTGAATATAGCTAGCATAAAAGACCATTTTTCTCTCCCTAACATGGAAATGATTTTGCAGCAAGTTGCAGGGTCACAAATCATGTCCTTGATGGTTTCTCTGGTTATAATCAGATCAAGGTGAAAAGGATTGATAGGTACAAAACCACTTTCACTACACATTGGGGCACATTTTCTTATGAACACATGTTTTTTGGCTTATCTAATGTAGGTGCCACTTTCCAAAGATCTATGTAGATATCTTTTGAGGATTTTATTAGTAAGATTATCTAGGTTTATCTTGATGACTTGACTGTTTATTCAAAAAACCGGTTGGATCATTTTGGTCATCTTAGAAAAGTTTCGATGCGATGCAAAAAGTTCGGTATTTATTTAAATCTTTCTAAATCTATTTTTGGCATTACCAAGGAAAAAATCCTTGGTCATATCGTTTCTGGTTCGGGAATAAGCATAGATCCTGAAAGGATCGCTGCTATTTTGAACCTTCCTACCCTCGTTTCCAAAAAGGAGGTTCAAGCCTTTATGGGCATTATCAACTTTGTCTGTAGATTTGTTCCCAATTTTTCTTTAATGGTCAAACCAATTCATAATCTTCTAAGGCAAGATCGCTCCTTTTCCTAGAATGAAGACATCGAAAATTATTTCATAAGGATTAAGAAAGAAATCAGTTCTGTACCGGTTTTGGAGAAACCAGACTTTGAGAAGGATTTTATCGTATACACTAATGCCACTAAGGAAGCAGTTTCTGCGATTCTCCTACAATTTGATGATTAGAATAATGAAAAACCAGTAGCTTACACGAGTCAAAGATTATTAGATGATGAATTTAAGTATTCTTATATCGAAAAACATGCTTTTGTTCTGGTTAAAGCTGTGGAGAAATTTCACCAATTTATTATAGGCAAGCACAGACAGGTAAAAGTCCCTTTGCCTGCTGTCAAGTTTTTTCTTTCGCAGACTTATATTTCAGGGAAGCTTGCACATTGGATTTCTAAGATCCAAGAGCATGATTTAACCATCATGACTTCAAAAACAATTAAGGGATGAGACTTATCCCTTCACTTGGCTCAACATGCTGAAGAAAGTGAAGAAATTGATGAACAAGATAATCCTCTTTCAACACTATTTTACATTGAGAGTCAAACCCTTCCTGTAGCTGAACATCCCTGGTATAAAATCTGGTGTATTACTTGTTATATCAGAGATGCCTAGATGATTTAGATACTCATCAAAAGAGAAGGCTTCATCTTGAATCTTCTAGATATATTATTTTAGGAGACTTTTTGTTCAGAAGATCTGTCGATGGACTATTACTTCGATGTGTAAATAATGAGGAAGACCAGAAATTGTTACAGGGAACTCATGGATCTTCAGATTCTGTTATTCATGTAGGTGGTCACTTTTTTGTGAAAACAACTGCTTTTAAGATCATCAGAAAAGGTCATTATTGCCCCTCAATTTTTTGGGATTCTTATAAATTTTCAAGATCCAATGACAAGTGCCAGAAATTTGCTGGGAAAGAACGCCTTTCTACCATGCCTTTGCAACTTGTCCTCCCTGAATTTCCTTTTTCTAAATGGGTTTTAGACTTTATCGGTCCTATTTGTTGGACACACCGATCACACTTAGAGGGGGGGGTGAATGAGTGTGGTGCTCTTTTTCAAACTTTCCCTTTTCACAAAAATCCTTATTTAGCAATCACCATTTATTCATCACTTATTAATGTCATTTATAACCAGTTAAATGTGAACATATACCAGCAACATATAACACCAACATGTATCATTAACAAGTCATCACCATAAGGAACACAAAGAACACAAGATATATGTACAATTTTATTTTTATTACAGACTACAATCCTTGGGTTATCAACAACAACTGAATAGAGTTACAACTCCACAAGGTCACCATCTCTATAATGCAAGACTCAGCTTACACAACTCAGCACCAACTGAGAAGAGGAATCAATTTTCAACAGATACCAATCTTTCAATAGGTATGTGGCCTGTCGGTAGTGCAGAATGCGTATGTACGTGCCCTACCAGTAGTACAGCTCGAGTATGTACGTGGCCTATCTGTACTACAACCTGCTTATGCCTTCTAAGCAATTAGGGTTTTCTCCCCATGAAAAACTCATATCCTCTATACAATTTTCTTTTTATTATGGACTACAATCCTTGGGTTATCAAAAACAACTTAATAGAGTTACAACTCCACAAGAGCACCGTCTCTATAATGCAAGACTCAGCTTACACAACTCAACACCAACGAAGAAGAGGAATCGATCCTCAACAGATGCCAATCTGTCAACAAGCACGCGACCTGTCAGTAGTGTAGAACACATATGTACATGCCCTACCAGTAGTACAACTCGCGTATGTACGCAGCCTGTCTGTACTATAGCCTGCATTTTCCTTCTGAGCAATTAGGGTTTTCTCTCCATGAAAAGATTAGATCCTTTGCAACCTTCAGTCACATTCACTTCTGTCTTTCACTGTCCGATCTGAACTAGAATCAATCACAACACATCCATGCTCTCCCACAACTTACTCATGCTCCTCAATCATACAATATGAATGCTACTTAATCATGTATAAGAAGCAAGTATAATATGAAAATCATATCAGTACTAACACCATTAGAGTGTTGCTCACTCCATCAACCAACACAAACCAAATCATAACAGCCATACCAATAATGCTTCAAGCATTCACCATACAATATGCAAGAGTATCCATCAAGACAACTATGTAACCATACCAGAGTTTCTATGGCAGATCTGAGCCCATAGAATGCAGATATGAAACTTGCTTCAGCCGTCACGAACTTGGCACCATCTCACACTCAAATCTTCATGACTTCATCAATTGTATGCACACTGTCTTCCTTCATCCTACATGTGTACGCGCTCTAGCTCACTGTAGCCTGTGTATGTACACTCTTTGGCCCATTGTTTCTTGCGTACTCCTTCAGAAACTAGGGTTTCTGAACTTTCGAAACTTTCACCATCAAGATCTCAAACTTATGGAAACTTTGATGCATCCATGAGATCCTCTAGTCAATCTCTCTCAGAATAGATCTTCACTATATGCTCAAGAGATACTATTCACAAGAGACCCTTGCCTCTTATTTATACTCTCCAAGTAGCTTCCTTAGAAGCTTCTTCTAGGTCACTTTGTCCACATAGTCACTTATGTCCAACTTTGCCCAATTTTCCACTTGTCCATGTATCCAATAGCCACTTGACCACTTAACCCATTTTCCTTATTTTAGGGTTAACTGCTTTCCATAATTAGAAAGTTCTCCATTTTACTTTATTATTTAAATAATCCTCCTTGACTTTGTCACTTCAATTTATTATTTAAATAGTCCTCTTGATTTTTACACCTCACTTTATTATTTAAATAATCCTCCTTCTTTGCAAGCACTTTGACTTCTTTGACCTTTTGGGGGTTCAAGCCAACATATGAGGGTCCTTCAACTTCATAACGCCATAACTCTTAAACTGTGAAGAGTTATGTGATGTTCCACATGCCACTGGAAATGGCATGACAAGCACTATCCATCTAGGATAGTTTCACTAACAAATTCTCTAATATTCATCTCATTATTCCACATTTAAGTATGGTTTCTCTATCCATACTTCTAGGCTAACTCAATCGCAAAGTGTCTTCCCATGAGGGGTTTCACCATAATGGGACCACTTTGTAGTTCATCCATTTTTAATCCTTATAAATAAAATAATGAGTCATATTTATATTAATCCAACTATGCATCATATATCAATGACGCCACATCAATCCATATTCATCTATGCATGATATATCAATGAAAACTTATTGATCCATCCTCCTCTATGCATCATATATCAATGACACCTCATTGATCTATCTTCATCTATGCATGACATCATGTGACTATGATTCATCTTCATCTATGCATCATATATTAATGACAACTCATTGATCCATCTTCATCTATGCATGGCATCATATGACTATGATTCCACTTGACATCAATCCATTCACATCAAGGACAATACATATTACATCAGTATGCTATGAAAAGACATTGTTCCTTTGACATCAATCATTTGACATCAATGGCAACATGATCCAACACTATTAACCCTCCATATTCAGCAGGGGATATTTTTATCTTGAAAGCCACAGATTATTTCACTAAATGGACTGAAGTTGTCCCACTTAAACACACATAGGATGAACAGGTTATTTCTTTCCTTGAGACTAATATTTCTCCAGATTTGGAATTCCTTTAGAAATTATTATAGACAATGGTCCCACTTTAATTTCTGCTAAGCTGACTTAGTTTCTAAGCAAGATGGGAGTCAAACATTTCACCTCATTAGCTTATTACCCTTAAGGAAATGGGAAAGGCAAGTCTACTAGTAAAAATCTGGTTAGGATCATCAAGAGGCTCACTGAAGATAAGCCTCGTCAATGGCACACTCTCTTCACTTATGCCCTTTGGGAATATTGCACTACTACCAAGGTAAGCACATGTTGCACTCCCTTTCATCTTGTTTATGGTCAAGAAGCTATTTTTCCTACTAAAATGGAACTTTCTTCTCTACGACTGATGCTACAGATCGAAGAATTAAATTCTTCTAATGTCCCTCAAAGGATAAATGCCCTATTATCTTTAGAGGAACAAATAATGTTTTCCTTGGAAAAAATAAAAAGACGAGAACAAATCGTGAAGAAACATTTCAACAAAAGCACAAAAGCTGTCAGGTTTAAAGTAAATGAGAAAGTCTTGCTTTGGGATTCAATCCATGCTAACAAAGGAACGAATTCAAAGTCTCAAAAATTATGGCTGGGTCCTTTTAAAATCGCGTTTGTCAAAGGCGCAAATTCTTATCTTCTAAAGGACTTGGAAGAGAGATTGTTTTCCTATAGTATCAATGGTTCCCACTTGAAACACTATGCAGAACCAGTTTGAAGGTTGAACACTGCATGAAAGTCAATGTTGTATTATAGTTTTATGTTTCACTACTTTGATTTTGCCTTGTTGTTTTTCTTTTTCTGTTGTTTTGTTTCCACTGTTTTTATTTTATCATTTTCCTTTTTGATTATCAGAAATAAACTTTGGATCTGTTTCGCCACAACGATGTTATTCTGTAAATATTTTTGGTCAATAAAAATTAAGTTACACAAATGTCATGATGTCCCCCTTGTAGACATCACTGAAACTGCTCTTTGCTTCCATTACTGTTGTAAGATAGATAATTGGATTTTCACCCCTAATTTATGCTTTTCCTTTCTTCCCTCCACCTTGAGATTCAAGAAGAGCATACTAAATTGTTTTCCTTAAAACAATGAACACTTTCACTGTGACCAATCGAATGTTATGCATACAGGAACAAGCCCCTCATACGTAACACTTTTCATGAGCTATTCCCAAAGTCCCAGATCAGTTTTTCCCTTAAACTGCCTCACTCCCCCTGTTGCATAATCATTTTGGTAAATAATGTTTTGATCTACGATTCACCTGGTCTGCAAAAACAAACATTCTGAGTTCTTAATCTATTGTAAACATATTTTCCAGTGGATTCGCCAGTTTTTTGATGCTTAAAAGCGCAACGATGAATACTATGCTCACAAATGATTGCCAAGATTTATTATTTATCTATATTAATAATATTCTAGTAGGTGGGACCCCCTTGTATACTCATTGGAATATGATGGATAAGAATAACTTATCTTTTTTTGTCTATGTGATGGTAGCGACACAGTTTTCTACAGTTCATTTGTTTCAGATCATGGTTTAAAATGTTTATGGTAATATGTTGTTGATTAAGGTTGGTTGTCATTGATGTCAACCCTTGAAGAAAGACACGTAGCACAAAGGTTTTGGTAATGGACCCAATAGTGTTTGATGTAAATCTGACTCATTATTGTTTTGTCATGGCTGATAAGAAGTAAATATGGATGAACTCCAAAGTGGTCCCCTTATGGTGAAAGCCATCACGGGAAGACGCTTTGTGGAGTAAGAGAACCCATGCTTAATTATGAAATAATGAGATGAAGGAAAGTGAATTTGTCAAGGAAAATATCCTAGATGGATAGGTCTTGTCATTTCATTTCTGATGGTATGTGGAACGTCACATAATTCCTCATGGTTAGAGAGTTATGGCCATGAGAAGTTGGAGACCCCAGGTTTGGGTAATGGACCCAAGTTTGTTTGATGGGTAACGATATGAGTTATGATATATTTTCAGATAATACTACTCTATATGGATAGTACATGTCATTCCATTTCT
>ML798036.1:69557-90562 GCA_009831015.1 Picea engelmannii | reverse complement strand
TGATTGGAACATACTTGGTACATGGTTGGATGCACTTGTTTATGGTACAGGTTGATTACAAGTTGGTGCATGGTTGATGCACTTGTTTATGGTACAGGTTGATTACAGGTTGATGCATGGTTGATGCATGGTTCAGATTTATTGGAACAAGTTTACAGCGGTATATCTCACAGTGATAGTGTGACAGTGGTTCCATCATTCTACTTCTACTTCAGGGTGGCATGACGGGGCAAGGATAGGTGGTTGTAGCCACCTTCCGGTTGTAGCCAGAGAACATTGGGGGTTGTACCTTCCTTCTAGTTGTAGCCAGAGATTTGGGGAGTTGGAGCTTCCCTCAGGTTGTAGCCTAAGAAACTAGGGGGTTGGAGCCTCCTTTCAGTTGCAGCTGGAAAACAAAGGAAGCTTCCAATGAATGTAATACTTCAAGACATATAAGAAAAAGCATTATGTGGTTTTCTCCCGATTTGGGTTTCCACGTAAAACACTGGTGTACTGTGTATGTGTGTGATTGTTTATTTATTACTGCTTATTATTGGATAATAATTCTACATTGATATAACATTTGAAGAAAGAGGATTATAGTTACGTTATTACCGATTCACCCCCCCTCTCAGTAATCCAACATATGTGGTGGTTGTTGATTAAAACATGGAGTTAAATGGTTTGGATAATCCCTCATAAAGTATGATAATGTTTCCCTTTTGGATGAAAGAGTTACACTACAATTTTGATGTTGATACTATGTATTACTCATTGCAAAGTTTTGGGTGGTCTTGACCCTTGCTACTATGGTTATGCATATTGTTTGAGTTGCATAGTGGGTTGTGTTCCTATCATAATTGTCATTTGTATAAGTTTGATATTGGCAAGGGGGTGGCACACTTTGGACTATCATGCACTTTGAAAAAGTAATATGGAAAGTTTGATTTTTGGACGATTAATGGCTTGAATGTAGTGCTATGGTGAGTTGGCTATTTGTCTTGGCTCGTACTAGGAATTGAATGAAGAACTGAGTGGAGAAGCAATGTCCAGTAAATGCACGTCACTCAAACTCCCCTCGAGCCCGTCACCCTAGTCATTCTTGCATTTTTTTGGCCCTGGTAGTTGTTGTTTCTCTGCCTTGCTCGGTCTTGGAGGAAGTATATAGTCTTGGTTTCTCTCCTCGCACAAAATTTTCTATGTATGGGTTTTCTTACTTCTCCATTCATGATAGTTACTCTGCCCTTTGAATCAAATGTTGGCTCTAGTTACTCATGGTCTGTGTATTTCTCAAGCTGTTATGATGTTTTTGGAACTGTGTATTATTTGCATCTTTGGTTTATTGTGGTTTTCATTATGAAGTTGTTGGCATCAAGGTTGGTCACGGGTCCTTTCTGTGTGTAATTATTCATAGGGAAGTGTTGAGTAACAGTTGGGGTTTAGCCTATATTATCATGGATCTGTTTTCGGGTTTGGTATATCTTTTGAAATTGGTTATCATAGTCCGCCTAAACTCTTGGCTTTGCAAATACCCCACCTATGGATTGACATTACTCGTCTTTGTGACTAGTGTACCCACGCCATGTTTCGACCCTGTGGGTTTTTATGTGAACTATGATTGAAGCATTTCATGCCTTGTCTTGGAAAAAACCTCAACTGTTGGCTTGCCTGATATGACCTGACCATCACCATTTCCTGGTAAACATTACACAGTATGAAGACAATGCTACCTAGAATTTGATGAAATCATTATTCATGCTTTTTGGTTGGGCACGGGGTTATATTTGGTTGCTCATTACGCAATGTTGTTTGAAGGGGTTGGCTTCATTTGTTTTTTTGTTGAAAGTTGCGGTCTGTTGTTTTGAATCCCATACAACCGAGACCACTATTGCATGTTATTGTTCTATGGTAGATTATGATAGGGCACCTAGGGAATGAGTTGTAAGTTCCATTCAAATGCGAAACTCTCTGGTTGAACTGCCTGTTGTCTCTTCCACTTGCTATCTTAAAACCTGAATATTACATTGAGATCGTATTTACTCCAGTTAGAGGTTGATGGAAGCATTGTGCGTGCTCAGTTACTTGGGCACGATTTTGTTGGGTCCCTTGTTTGGTAATTCTAGAAGGGATCTGTACCCACCTATCCATTTGAAGCTTGTGACCAAAGTATTGATTTCTTTTTGGGTTCAATCATTACGTTTATTGTTTACAAAAGGGGCACCTATTTTTGAAATTTTTGAGGCTCGAATAAGAGTGATGATGTACAGAATTAATTGCGTTGAACAGTGGTTAATTAAATAATGAATATGGGTTGTTGTAAACATTGTGTGTGTCCCTGTTGGTTTTAAAGGATTAAGTATTGGGGTAAATGTTATGGTCGTGTCTCAAAAGCTATTGTTGTTTCCTACAACGATTACGATGTTGTTCATTATGATTGTCATATTATGATAATGTGGATACAATAATTATTGTAGTTAAATGTTTATGTGCATACAGATTATTGTGTAAATAATTGGAAGATAACAAGCCAATTTGTCAAAGAAAGTACCAGTTTGAATTATTGTTTTGGAAAAGGATTACTTGTTAAACTTGGAAAGTCTGGATAGAGATATGTTTTAATTATGTTTGATATAACATGTTTTGATTTTTTTCACTTGAAAAATATCCATATTGATTCCCTATCATTCTATCATTTTTCTCTAATTAAACTCCCCTTATAATCTCGATTTTCACTTATTGCATCCTTGTTCTGTGACATAAATTTAAAAGGAAAAGTCTGTGTAAAAGCCACAAAGGGATAACATAGCAAGGGATGATGACTGATATTTTGATTTTTTTTATACACAGTTAGATTGTTGGTTAATTGATTGAACAATATTCGTAAATTGATCCCATATCATTATACCATTTTTCACTAATTGCACTACCTCCATATTTCCCATGAACCCTATCACCCCCTATTCACTAGGCAATTAATGAATGGATTTTCATGTATCTCATGTCAATTTTGAGCTAATTTTTTATTCATGTAAGTAGAGTGTCATGTATGGTTTATTAAGAGTTTCATTACTGAGGAATTGTTGCTACAGGATGAGCTTTTTCAGTAGAGGTAGGAATGGCCAAAATAACGGAGGCAAGGGAAATTGCAACCGAGGTCATAGGAGGACTAGATTTTCTATCCATTTTGACGTTGATCCTCAAGAATTGAACCAGTTTTTCCAAGTTGGGTTCTTTAATTGCATTGGCCATGGAATAATGCACCCTCGACCAGAAAGACCCCCTTTTCAACCCCCTTGGAATATCCCTGGCATTCTCGTTCCTCCACATGTGTCTTTGCAGCCTAAAGTCTCTGCAAATGATGGTTGGAAAGAGATCGTCAACCCACTTGTCTCTCAACATCGTGGTTGGCCCACTATGTCATTTCTTTTTCCACCACCTTTCAATCCCAATGTCCAAATTTCTCGTGTTGTTTCACCGGTTCATTCCTCACACGCCAATAAGAGACTAAAAACTGATATTCCCCAACTTGCGCAAGACAAGGGAAAAGAAGCTTCCTCTCCTTCTCCCCCCTCCAATAATTCCTCGAAATCTGTGTCTTCCTGCATGCACTTGAAGGATGATTGCTCCCATGTGATCAACAAGATACAACCCCAAGGGTCCAATCAACCGTAGGCTACTTTCGAGAATTATAAGGGAAACATCAGTAAAAAAGGGAAAATGGCTTCGCAAAGTGGCAAATATGGTTTTTAAATTATGTTTTTTTTAGTATTAAAAGGAAAAAATGATGGTAGTCACAAGGGTTCTCACCTACCTAGTTATTATTAATTAATACCCTTAACTATATTATTATTATTTATTTCTCCTAAACTAATTAGTTAATTTAAATCAACTTAACTAAAGAAAGTAGTTGATCCTTCAACGTATTTGGAAAGAATAAAAGGATGAATGAGAAGAAAAGAAGAGGAGAATAGAAGGAGAAAATAAATACTAAGGTTTTTTCTTTAGTTCATGAGATAGTTTCAGTTTTCATTCATTTTTGATTTTATTCAAAGCCTAACTCTCTTCTTGACAATAGGGTCTTATTGTAGACAACAAGGTTCAAGACTGAACCACAATTTTTAGATGCTTGTTTTAGAGTTGTTGATCCATCCTTGATAGTCTGTGTATTATTGTCTATTTGTGGATTAAGTTTCATGGATGATAAAGGATATCTTGCAAAGTCAAATTGACAGCAGTTTGTGGAAAGCTGATCCAGATTATTAATTTCAGTGTTACTTTACTGTCAGAGTCTTTTTGTATGGTGTTCATCGAAGATCTCTAAATCAGACATTGGCCCATGCTCTCACAAGGGTTTTGTAAAGAGAAGACATTTTTGATATCTCAGAGTGAAATAAAATCATATTGCTATTATGTCTCATATATGTGTATTTGTGACTTAGTTACATTTCGCTTTTTGATCTCCATGTTTACTTAATTGCAAATATGTGTATATTCTAGAAGTTGTTTTATTTTATTTTTGCAACATATTTAAACTATAAATCATCCTCAGTCCTTGTAATTAATAATCATGGATTGAGAGAATATTTTGAGGCTATAAACCCTCGGGTGACATTCCCAACTATCTTTTCCTAGCCAGACAAGATCTGAAAATGATTGAGCAAGGTAATTCATACCTTTTCCTCAACACATACCAGGTTACCATCATATTGAGATCAACAGATATGTAACCTTTGATGAATATGCAACAATCAAAAGATAAAGGAAATGCCAGCTTGAAGAAGTATATGAAGAATAAACTGTAGCTCCCAAATTTGCAAAATCAGTGAAGGAAGTTACAGTTACCTCTAATGATGAGATTCCAGAAGATCATGATATGATGGAATCTCAAGAACCTCCCTAGCTGAAAATCTCTCATAAGAGAAAGCCAACTTGGGAAAGGGAACTTATTTAATATGTAGAGAAGTATGGTTTCCCATAAGGAACCATGAGACAAAGCAAGAAACCTAAGCCATTTTCCAGTTATATGGTTCTGATGTGTGATCTCATAGAAAAGGAACCTACTTGCTTTGAAGAAGCCACTCAGAAGAAAGAATGGGTTGATTCCATGACAGAAGAACATGAATCCATTATAAATAATGATGTATGGGAATTAGTTCCAAGGCCAAAGAAAAAATATGTGGTATCTTCCAAGTGGATACACAAGATAAAACTTGCAACATATGGAATTATTGAGAAACATAAAGCAATATTTATGGCTCGTGTTTTTTCTCAAAAGGAAGGTATTGATTATGAAGAGACATTTGCTCATTTAGAAAGATACACTTATGTCAGAACCATCATAGCTCTTGCAACCAAGATGAAGTCGAATTTACACCAAATGGATGTGAAAACATCCTTCTTAAATGGTGTTATTGAAGAAGAAGTGTATATAGAACAACCACAATGGTTTGAAGTTGAAGATAGAAAGACTCATGTCTATATGTTGAAGAAAGCTCTATATGGGTTGAAGCAAGCTCCTACAAATTGGTATGGCAGAATTGATAGTTTCCTGACGAGCTTGGGATTTACCAAGAGTAAAGTTGATTCTAACCATTACTTCAAGGTTATGAATGATGAGACATTTATATTGCTACTGTATGTGGATGACTTATTCTTAACATGAGAAGAAAATATCATCACAGATTGTAAGAAGAAGATCTTTACAGAGTTTGATATGAAAGACCTAGGTCTGATGCATTATTTCTTAGGTCATGAAGTTTGGCAAAGCCCAGAGAAGATCTTCCTTAAACAAGGGAAGTATGTAGTTGAAATAATTAAGAGGTTTGACATGTTGGAATTTAAATCCATGAGCACACCCATGGAAACAAATTTGAAGCTCCTAGTTGATACTTCATCAGATTTGGTTGATGGTACTCTATATAGACATATTATTGGTTCATTGATGTATCTGACGAATACCAGGCCAAATATATCCTTTGTTGTGAACACCTTGAGTCAGTATCTGGTAGAGCCCAAATGTGTTCATGCTGTAGCTACAAATCATGTGATGAGATACCTTAAGGGTATGTTGGATTATGGTCTCTATTATACTAGAGATCATGACTTCAGACTGTATGGTTATACTGATTCATATTGGGCTGGAAGTGCTTTTGATAGAAATAGCACTTCAGGATGTTGTTTCAGTCTGGGGTTAGCCATGACTTCATGGAAAATTAGGAAGAAATCCAGTATTTCTCTCAGCATGGAAAAAGTGGAATATATTGCATCATGTTTCGCTAGTTGTAAAGAAATATGGCTTCAAAAGTTGTTGACAGGTCTGTTCGATATGGAGATGGAAGCCACCATGATTCTTTGTGATAACCAAAGTTGTATAAACATGACGAAGAACTCAATGTTCCATGATAATTCGAAGAACATAGAGATACAATATCACTACATTCATGATATGGTGCAGAGGGGAGCTATAAAGATCGAATATGTTAGCACAAATGAGCCAGTTTCAAGTGTGTTGACCAAGCCTTTGTCTCATGTGAAGTTTGAGTACTTCTGAGACAAGCTTGGTATTGCTCAAAAGGACCTCCCTCGGAAGGGGGAGTGATGTTGATGATATTATAGTATCCTAACCAACAACGGGTAGCTCCGTTAGGATTTTATATCCTAGGGGATTGATCGTCCCTGGGAAGATCTTGAAGGTTCGGTAAGGACAGTCTGTCAGAGTACCTTTTCATGTATATTTCAGCTATGGTCAGTAGTGGTAGCTCCATTAGGATTTTATATCCTAGGGAATCGTATGATTCCTGGGCAAATCCCAAAGGTCTGGAAAGGACGATCTGTCAGAGTACGACTTGTAGCTTGTTAGGATTTTATATCCTAGGGAATCTTATGATTCCTGGGTAGATCGTGAAGGTCCGGTAAGGACGGTTTGTCAGAGTACCACAAAATTTTGTTGTTTCACCTGCCTCATTCTGTTGCCATATGGTGATTTTGTTGTCTCAGCCTCGTGCTGATGTTGTTATCACTTTAGCCTCATGTTGTTGATGATGTTGTATCAGCCTCATGTTGTTGATGATGTTGTATCATCCTCATGTTGTTGATGATGGTGTACTAGCCTCAACTTGGTGAAATTGTTGTTCTAGCTTTATGCTAATTGATGTTGATGTTTCAACTTCATGTTGATGATGATGATGATGCTACTCCAACTCCATGCTGTGAACGATGATGATATTGATGATGAGAAAAAACTTTCGATGATTTGTAGATGTGCCAGTTAGTGTTCCAGATGTTGATGATGATGATGACGCCCTCTCTCGCTCTTGATGATGTTGTATTGGGTTATGTCAATAGAATACCCTTCTCATTAAGGGGGAGTGTTGAAATATTGTAATTTTGAAGACTATGATAATTATATTTGAGTTATTATCATATAGATCAAATCCCCTTTTGTGGATTGGTCATTGTCAGGTCTTGTATAAGACCAAATCCCCTTTTGTGGATTGGTCAAACCATATTTATATGGTGATATTTGTAAATTCGGCCCCTAGGGTTTATAAAGTGGTTTTAACCACTCTTGGAAGAAATCAGCCCTACTAAGTGAAGAGACATAACCCTAGCTCCTCCTAAAAAAGTATTTATAAGTGAGTAGGGCACCTCACTTATTCATTCACTCACTCACTCATCTAGTGCACTTCTATTGAAGGAAGTTGCAATTGCAGGAGGAAGGAGAAGAGAGGCACATACTCAATGTTGGTTTATCTTTGGTGTTTTGGTCTTAAGTCTTGGCATTGTATTGGAAATCTATTATTGAGGAAGTTTTTTTGGGTTTTCTCCCCCATGAGGGTTTCCCAGGATAAAATGTTGCGTACCTTGTGATTGTGTTTCTTTCAGTGGTCCTCTTTATGCTGTTTTTTTGGAAATGCTCTAGTAAATTGAAAATAACCTAATAACAACATTAATTTTAACACATTGTTGATGCACAATTTGGTATAGGTTTTGGTGCATGGTTGATGCACAATTTGGTGCATGGTTGATGCATTGTTTGGTATAGGTGTTGGTGCATGATTGATGCATGGTTGATGTACATGGTTTGGTGATGGTATCCATGTGAGAGGATGTAGTTATTTTTATGTTGAGTATCAACAATGGTAACAGGTTGATGATGGTATGTCAGTGACAATGAAAGTGGCAATTTCAAGTTGATGTGATAGGTTGATAGTGACAGGTTGATGTGAAAGTGGTAGTGATAGTGACATGTTGGATACGTTGACATGTTACATGTTGATGTCACAGTGGTAGTGATAGTGATAGGTTAGATACATTGACAGGTTGGGAGGTTACAATTTGATGTTATAATGGCAATGGCAGTGGCAGTGGAAGTGATTGTGGTAGTGACAGTTGGGTATACACTTATATTTCAAGGCGACAAGATGGGGAAAGGAAAGGGGGTTGTTGCCTCCTTCTAGTTGGTGTCAGAGAACACAGGGAGTTGGAGCTTCCTTAAGGTTGGAGCCTAAGAATAAAGGGGTTGTATCCTCCTTCTAGTTGGAGCCAGAGAACACAAGGAGTTAGAGCTTCCTTCAGGTTGGAGCCTGAGAATAAAGGGGTTGTCACCTCTTCTAGTTGGAGCCAGAGAATTCATGGAGTGGTAGCTTCCTTTAGGTTGAATCCTGTAAAGAGGGGGTCGTATCCTCCTTCTAGTTGCAGCTAGATAATTGGGAAGTTGGTGCTTCCAATGAATGTATTGTTGAAAATATATAAGAAAGAATTATGTGTTTTTTTCCCATTTGGGTTTCCACGTAAATTATGGTGTACTATGTATTTGATGCGATGTGATGTTGCTTATGTTTATATGCTCATGATATATTGAATGCAATTGTAGATGATATATTGATGATATACTTCTAATAAAGTTGAAGTTTATATATTTTGGTTAAAAGAGTTAAAATTTCTCATACTGATTCACCCCCCCCTCTTAGGATTCCAACAATTGACATCAAAGCCAAGTTCCTTTAGGAAACATTTTAACCACTGGAAGGAAGGTCATGGAGTACGTTATGTTTTGGGTACCCCAATTTGATGGTCATAATGGTCAGAGATATGAAATGTGGAGTATTGAGATGAAAACATTCTTAGAGGCACAAGGGTATGATGTTTGGAAATCAGTTGTTACAGGATACACCGATACAAAGAAACCAAAGAATGCATCCAAGAAGGAATTGAAAAGAAACAACAAAATATCAATGGATTTCATCTGGGAAGGATTATCTGATATGGTAAGAGAGAAAGTTGGAAAATGTTCATCAACTAAAGAACTTTGGGATAAACTACATAATCTCTACTTTGAGGAGTCTACATCAAAAAACTAGAGAATAATAAAGAATATGCAAGAACATGAAAAGAAGAAATATGCTCATTATGTTAGACAGATTCAGAAGAAGAAGATTGTGAAGAAGGCATATTATATATTGAAGCAAAATTAATCAATGATTTAGATGAGTTGACAAAAGAAAGGAAGAAAAACAAGTCTCTTGAGGAACAATTAGTCAAGAAGAATTCTCAATAAAGTTCCAAAGAAGTTGACTAGGTCATCATGAATCTAAAAGATAAACTAGAAGAAGCCAGAAGGATTGAAGAAATATACACAAGTCAGATGGAAGAAAAGTAGTGTTTGGAAGCCGAAATAGTAGCACACAGAAAGGAATAAGAGAAGAGAGAGAAGATTTTGAAAGATCACCTCAAGGAACAATATGAGGATTTAAACCATCTTGAAGCAGAATTCAATCAACAAGAAAAATGGCTTGAAGAAGAAATCATCTCCTTGAAAATCCAACTTGAAGAAGCAAAGAGAATGAAAGAAGTCATGAAGATCCAGATGATGAAGAAAGAAGAAGAGGTTGAGAAGATTGAAGATGAAGTTGTCACATTAACATATAAAATCATCAAGATCAAGAAGAACGTTGAAAAGAGAGAAACATCCACCTCATCAGTAAATAAAGTTGAAGATAAGCACTCCAGGTTGCTAGAAAGGAACAATGAATAAAAGAGAAAGAGTTATGCAAAAGTACTCAAAGGAAGGAATCATGGTCAACAAGAATCAAAGAAGAATGAGTATGATAGAGATATATATTCAACAAGACCTTCCACATTCAAGAAACAAAGAAGCTTCAATCGTTATGAAGGGATCAACAAAAGAGAAGATCATGATCAACCAAGGTAGGAATTTAGAAGGACTGCACCAGAAAGAATATCATTCACTCCCAAGTATGTAAATTTCTTTTATGGTCATTTCTTTACCTATACTAACTTTGGACATAAGGTTTTATATTGCAAAGAATATGGAACAAATGTTTGGATAAGAAATACCTATGTGGCTCCCCACAACATTGAGTGTTACAAATGCCACAATTATGGTCACATAGCTCAGAATTGTAGAAGCATGATAGATCCCTCCATGAAATAAAATATCGATGTCAGATACAAGAAGGTTTGGAGAAGAAAGGAAAGGAAATAAGAGTAGGTGAATAAAGAATAGGTCCCAGAGATCGCAGGATATATAGTAGTGCAAGAAAGAAAATAAGAGAAAATGAATAAAGAATGAGCCAAAAAGATTAAACTTTCAGGAATTGTAGTGCAATATCATAATGAATCCACAAGAAAAAAAGAAGAAGTTAGAGTTCAGAGAGATGATTAGTCTACAGAAGAAGAAGAAGATTACTTCGCATTAGGGTAGATTCCTCCATTGTTCTAAGTCATTTGGATTGGATAATCCCAGTAAATATGAATATTTAACAAGGGGAGTTGGTGCAGTAACTACTATAGATCATAGAACCATCCTTCGAGTATATTGAAGTGTTTGTAGAGAAAAATTCAGAGAAGTCATATAGAAGAAGTACAAAATGACAGATTGATCGATTGGGAAGCAGTGTTCCCATGCATATATTAGAGGAATAACATTGACAAACTTTCCATGCAGGGATATATTCATTATAGGTTCAAGAATGTATTGTATATCAATGGACATATTTGATTTAGTCTGAGAAACAAGAATATATGATGATCAGTTACAACAAAGAAGCCTTCATGATAGATGGGTCAACATTGTGGACAGTTGAGTAGCAGAGTTATGGACAGTTTATGACATAAGGACAGATATGGATTTATGAGATCATTGGTAGGTCTAGACAAATATATGACAGGGAATATATACAATTGGAATAAATGGAATTAGTGGACAAATGGAATCCTTTGGTCACAAGAATACAAGCAGTGAAAGGCATAGCATAACAGGGAAAGAGAACCCTTCAACAAAAGCTATATCACTAGAAGGACATTGTTGAACAATATGGTCATTGATGTCTAAACAATGATCATAATAGGCCATGAAGATTTGAAGTCAAGAAATTTTGAATGCTTTTTATACATGTCAGAGAGTTATAAGAGGAAGCACCAATGGAAAATAAGCAACACTGGAAGAGAGGAAAGGAAATATAGATAAGAATCCCTACATTGATCAACGTGACATCCTGCAGAGAAGTCAATGAAAGAAAAATCGTCAGAGAAAAAGTTAGGAAAGAAATATTAGAAGCATGCATACATGGAGAGACATATCAATAGGAGGAGTTATCCTTTTTCCCATGATGTCAAAGGGAGAGAAAGAGAAAGATCAAAAGAGAAAGATTCAAGTGCTAGAATTCTGAGAAGGATTTTTTAGAAAAGGTATAATTTCAGGGGGAATCACTCTTTGTTATTGATATCAAAAAGAGAAGAGGAACTTGGAAGAAACATGGAGACAGAAACCTGTGAAGAGATAGAAAAAACACATGAATATAGGGGGACCATCCCCAAGGAGAGATACCCTTTGTCAATGATGTCAAAGGGGGAGAGAGAGAAACATTGATGAGGAGATTGGTCACAAAGGGAGCATGAGTACTAGAGTATGTGTGTTTCCATCAATGTTGATATTGTCATCAATGCCAAAGGGGGATATTGTTGGACAATTGGTTGTCATTGATGTCAACCCTTGGAGTGTTCTTGATAACCCATAGTTGTGATTGAGATTGATGGTTAGATAGTTTTCATTGATGTCAACAAGAGTGGTTGATGTCATCAGATGTGATGGGTGCATTTGATGAAGTCTACAGGAAGCCTCGAAGGTGTGGTTGTGGAACAAAAAGTTGATCAAGGAAAATGGACATGAAGTACAACATAAATGCAGGTAACACATTCATAGATGGATAGTACCAATCATTTCATTTATGGTGATAGGTGGTATGCCACATGGTTCCTCACATTTAGGGAGATATGCTCTCATGAAGTTGGAAGCCCCAAAGAATGGTTAAGAAGACCCTAAATTGGTCACAAGTCATTAATGAAAGGCTAAAGTGGTTGCAACAAGAAAGTTCAAGAAGCCCTAATATTAAGGAGAGAAGTTACTTGGAAAAAGTATAAATACACCTCAAGGAGTCTCTCATAAGTACACACACACATTCATTGAATATCTATCTTATGAGAATATTTTGGTTTATTGGTGAATCTGAGGTTGAGTCTGAGGCAACAGAGAAAGTTCAAAGGAAGAGAGAAATTTTTGGGGCTGCATAGAGCTAGGTTTTTTCTGTAACCCTAATTAAGTAGGCCCTCATGGGTCATCTTGAGGGTGGCATGCGAGGCACCCGCACGGGTCATATAGGGATTGTCATACGAGGCCCCACTAGATAAGAGTTCTTAGTCCCACGAGGATAAGACATATTTTGGGAATATGCTAGTGCTAGGTTGCTGAGGACTGAGGAAAGGTTACAGGTCAATATTACAAAGTATGAGGTCAGCTACATGATCATAGGTAATTTTTAAGGGTTATGCTTATGTTGTTATGGCACATGCATAGTGGTGATGATACATGGTATCGTACAACTTGGTGATGACATGATACCTTGTTAGAAGTACACTCTTGGCTATCTTGATATCTAGTGTGGTATATTTCATGGTTATGGTTCATTATTAGAGAAATATATTTATTATGTTGGTACATGGTTCAAGTTCACACTTGGTATATGTTAGCACATGTATGAGATACACCTCTTGATGATATTGGTACTTGACTGAGGTACACCATTGATAGTACTTGCTTTGTACATATTATGGTACATGGTCTATGGATGATTGACATGTTGTTTGAGGTATATGGTTGAGGATATGGTGCATGGTTAGAGGCATATGTTGGTGATCTTGGTACATTCTTGAGTAATTTATTGAGGAATTTCATTGTTGATATCTTATGGTACATGGTGCATGGGATGATTGAGACATATCATGAGTGATATGCTATATGGTTGAGGAACATCTAATGGTACATGTTGGTAAATGGCGATGGTATGTAACGGGTTTGATGCACGATTTGGTGCATGTTTGATGCATGGTTTATGTACATGGTTGATGTACATGGTTTGGTGATGGTATCCATGTGAGAGGATATTATTTTGTTGATGTCGAGTATAAAAAATGGTAAGAGGTTGATGATGGTATGTTAGTGATAGTGTCAGTGATGAGTTGATGTGATAGGTTGATAGTGACAGTGGCAATGACAGTGACAGTTTGGATACAATGATAGGGTGATAGGTTACAGGTTGATGTTATAGTGGCAGTGATAGTGACAGGTTGGATACAGTGATAGGTTGACATGTTACAGGTTGATGTGATAGTGGCATTGATAGTGACAGTGCAGTGATTTTGGTAATGATAGTTTGGTCTACACTTGTATTGGCAATAAGATGGGGAAAGGAAAGGGGGTTGTAGCCTCCTTCTTATTGGTGCTGGAGAACATAAGGAATTGGATCTTCCTTCAGGTTGGATCTTGAGAATCAGGGGTTTGTATCCTCCTTCTGTTTGGAGCCATAGAACATAGTGAGTTGGATCTTCCTTCAATTTGGAGCCTGAGAATCTGGGGGTTGTAGCCTCCTTCTGGTTGGAGCTAGAAAATTCAGGTAGTTGTAGCTTCCTTCAGGTTGGATCACGTAAATAGGGGGTCATAGCCTCCTTCCAATTGCAGCTAGAGAATTGGAAAGTCGATGTTTCCAATGAATGTGTTCTTGACAATATATAAGAAATCATTCTGTGGTGTTCTCCCATTTGGGTTTCCATGTAAATTCTAGTGTACGGTGTATTTGATGTGATGTGATGTTGCTTATGTTTATATGCTCATGATATATTGAATGTAATCATAGATGATACATTGATGATATACTTCTGATAAAGATTAATTTTATATATTGTGGTTAAAAGTGGTAAAAGTGCTCATACTAGCCCACTCCCCCCCTCTCAGTATTCCAACAATAACATCTTTGAATAATGAATTAGTCACTTAGTTTCTTTGGTTTCAAATGTACTAAATTATGACTACTTACATTTGAAGCACGTCCAACATCCTTGGTTGTTTAAGAGGAGGGGTTGACTACTTGTGTTTTCTTGGTTTTAAACAAATGTAACTAAAAGGGGTTGATTCCAAGCTCAAAAACATTTTCCATTGTTCTCTTGGCTTGTGCCAACCTCACAAATATGGAGCATGGTATAGACATACATAGAGAATTGATTACAAATGGATTTTAGTGTGATATGTTTGTGGAGAGTACTCTTGTAGGAATGTTGAAGTAGGGATTCCTTGGATTTTTAATCACAAGAGAGCGAAGGGCTTCATCATTGAACCATGTCAACCAAAGATTGTTTTTTTGGAAAAAAACCTTTCACCTCCTTGCATCATCAAAATGGTTTGATTTTTGATGATTTTTTAACTTATTAGGAGTTGGGTAACTATGAATGGAGGATGGCATCCATGAAATATAAGGACTTTGAAAAAGGAAAAGAAATAAGGTGAGTAATAATAGTGCATATCCCACTATAGTTTAAGAAAAAAAAAATCCAACACATATACCCTGGATTCTATTTGGCGTTCCCTTCCCCCACTTTGGGGGTATGATAGGTATATTATCTCATTCATACTCGTAGATTTTCCACTTCCTTGATCTACTTTTCATTTAATTCACTTTGATTTCCATCTCACGATATGGTTATGCATGGTAATTGCCATGAATCATAGTGAAATTAATTGTGTAGCGTCTTTACAAGGAACCATTAAATGGAGGAGGCCAGTCATTAGCTTCTTATTCTCTTCTTTATAAAAAACATATATTCTCTCCATTTTCACTTGTCATTTATACTCGTCACTTTCTTTCTCCACTTTACATTTAATTCTCTCCACTTTCCATCTCATTCATGGCTATGGCCGTGAAACATACTCGGATTAATTACACAATTTGTTTTTTAAAATGTTAAATGAAGGAGGTCAATTGTTATATACCTATGGAAAGGAGATGAACAAGTGAAATTAGTAGCAAAACTGTTTATACCTACCTCTTAGAATTTTTTTAATGTAGTAGTTGTATGTACTTCAAGTGAAAAGTTAAAGTAATTATTAAATGTTTGAAACTTTTAATATTTAGCCATAGCTTAAAAACAAAGAGAAGTGGCAATGCCTACTCCATATCTTTAAAAGTTGAACTAGAATTGGATAGATCTAGATATTAGTAACTATTGACAATGAACTCTTCAAAATTTTTCTAAAATAAATTGATGAATAAAAGTTGTCACATATCAATCTTATCTATAACAGTCCAAAGTATAATCAAACTAGAACATACTTTTCTTTTCTAAACTTTCAAGTAAGAAATTCTCAAAGTTATCTAATGTCACCAAATTAATTTTAACATAACAATAACAATAATTTTATTATATATTTATAATTATATTAAAATGTGAAATACTTTAAGAGAAATTTTTTATTTGACAAAAAGGATCAAAACCAAATTGAAACAATCTTATCAATATTTCCAACTAATTAAAAATAAAACCTTTTGAATTTTATAAATTAAAAAATATATATATATTTTTTAAATCAAAACTAAAAATGGAACAAGATATCTACTTAGTTCAATAACAAATAATAAGTTGAATTCGGTTTAGATATATTGTACATAGATAAAGGAAAAACTAAAAATGGGACACGATATTTACTTAGTTCAATAACAAACAAGGGGAGTTGCTTAGCAACAAGTCCCTGCCAGGGAGAGGTAGAAAGCTAGTGTTGTTGGGCTTCTGCATAAATAGGAAGTGTCATGTTGATTTTCATCTTTCAAGTTTAATGATAACAATAATACTTGCTGAATTATGCAAATGTAAAAACTAATCATTCTTTTAGGGAAACCTATTGTTTGGAAATCTATTGTTCCATGTCCAGAACCATTTTTAAAGGACAAAGAGCGAACACGTGGACACTATGGCATGAATGTCCAGGACCGTTTTTAAAGGACAAAGAATGAACACGTAGGCATGGTGGCATGAGAAAGGCGACATAGGTTTGCATGGTGTGTAGGTGGCATGGTGTTGTAGGTTTGCATGGTGTGTAGGTGGCAACTCAATAGCAAACTTTTATAGAAGAAAACTTTTATACAAACATTTCATGTTTGTGAAGTAATGCTAGTAAAACAATGAGCCCTGTTACATTGACATAAATTTATTACATATATAATGTAGAAGCGTGAGTCTGTGAACTCCTCACAACCCTGGAACGATCCTTCTAGAGATAGAACCATAATCGGACAAAGATTTAGAGACTCAACGACTACTTATTTAATACTCTCAATGTACTTTGCCACTGAAACCTATGTTTTTTGTTCTGGATCCGCTCGGTTAACCGCTACGAGTCTTTTTGTTTCAAGATATAATTATTAGTGGTAAATAAATAAAATTGATTTGTGCTATTGACTTCGAACACTTTCTTTTAACCATCATTTATAGTCAATAGGTGGTGAATTTCAACAATAATCAACATGTTTATTGACAAGGGTTATGTAGTCCACCTGCCAAATATGCAACGTGTTATTACTCCTATAAATTATCTTCAACAAACTCTTTTATTGTAACTATGAAGGGTTGAGGAAGAGGGTGTAGGGCGTCTTTTTAGATGTGACCTCTTATCGGTATGTGAGAATGTGATATGAGGGGTACAAAAGATTGGGACATGAGATTTGACTTCATATTGGGAGTGAGATAAAATCAAGTTGAAAGAAAGTTAAGGATCCAATTGCCTCAACACTTGGATCGACACCTCCTACCTGCCTGGGATCAACTCCTGGATGACACATAGAGTAAGTTCTAATACTCGCCTTACCACTAGCTCTACTATACAAGCCTTCGTTTCGATAGTAGTTGTACTACTTGCCCTTTAGATTAGTAGCTTCTTACGTCTGTAGAGTGAGTTCCATGGAGTAAGGCCTTAGAGTCCGCGTTAAGTTAATTGTCTCTTCCCTCTGTGTTAATGCTTACAGGGAGAAAGAAACTTATGAAATGAATATGGAAGGTCACTATTCAAAGCTATCATGTTTATTAGAGTTACAAATTACAATGGCAAAGTGAAACACATATATGCGATTATCACACGTTAAAATGTATAGATATGCGAGTATCATGTATATATGTGAGTATCATATGTACTGTCTTCAGGTGTAAACTATGGGAGCTAACCTTTCATTTTATCGTTTATAATAGTAGAAACAATAGAGTAACAAATCATTTGTCAGGTTGAACTACAGATAGTGAGAGTCAGGCCTTTTAGATAAAGCTAATTAGTATTAGCTTTAGTCTTACCATAGTTGTTAAAGAACTAAAGCTAAGAGAGTTAGAAATATGTAGCGGTAATACACGTACTTATTCTCTCGGGTCTGGCAGTCTGGCTCTGATTGTCTGTCAAGTCCTCTCGGAAAGTACTACTCTCGTCTCTCGGCAATGACAATAGGAACTGACAAGAGTTAATGCAATGAGTATAGCTTCTAGGCAATGAGTATCATATCGAAAACCAAAAATAATATTTTGAAAACAATATAAAAGAAAGCAAACGAAAGCAAACGCAAAGGGCAGGAGCAATCACAGGTGTTATCAAGGAGGTATCATCATCATTGTTCCCGGCACTGGAAATTAACTCGCCACCGAGAGCTATACAATACAGAGGGCGAGGTACGCGTACTTGAAAACTCTTGGAAGATTGTTGCCTTTAAACATGTAGAATTCTGCTAAATGGCTCTTTCAAGTGGCATTAAGCATATCTTGCGTGTTTCATGAGGATCACGAAACAATTCTGTCGGGCGATGAAGAAGGGCTGAAGGGGGATAAATAGAAGATCATGTTTCTCTGCATATGCGAAGTCATTATTCCATGTTATAAGAAAACAATTGCATAGAATATGAAAATTATGCTTCAACAGTGAAGCCACATTGAAATGGCAACTTGCTTGGATTGGATTTACATGCAAATCACTCAGTCGGGGAGAGAAATAACAGGGTTAACACACATGAAACATGATCAAGCTGGATCGAAAGAAAAAAAAATGGTTAGTCACTGGCTCTACTATCCAGAATCACCTTCGCACTGTAAAATACATGAGCAACAAGGTATACATTTGATTGACCGTGACAAATGATCAATACTTACAATAGAAATAACGATATATAGATCCCACTTCTCACTATTCTTTCATAGAAATAATTCTAGCAATAGATATCCCACCCAATATTGTGTGCACTTACTCAAAGAGTCATACTAACTATGTGTGCTTCCTTAAACAATTACAGTAACAACAACAAAAAACAGGAGATCAAGCTAGTAGCTCAGGAAGACAATAGCCGAGGTCAATCGCTGGTAGGATACGCAACTTATTGAATGGTATGGTAGTCTGCACGCACAACCTTCCATTTTACTTGTGTTGATCTGTAAGATTTTGTGCCAAAGTTGTGATGAAGAGGCAACTGGTGAAATAATTTGCTATGAGGCCCAAGCAATTGCGATTGATTGAGGGACAGCGTCACCGGATCAAGGGATAGATCCGCTTTAAAGATGCAGGAGGGTCTCTCGTGAAGCACAAGTATGTAAGGAGTGCGATGCAGGAGGGTCTCTAAAGATGCGATGTAGGAGGGTCTCTCCCGAAGTAAGGTAAGTAAGAAGATCTGGTTTGAAGTAAATATAAAGTAGTTCAGAAAAAGTGGACTTCAAACACTTTTTTTTCCAGATGAGAAATTAACTCGCTGGGAACCCACCCCGATACTTCCCCACATAATGGATGATATGGGAGTGGAAAAGCAGCAGCCCCAGGGACTCATAGCTAGGCTTGAACCTGTGACCTCTCCCCAAACTGGGAAAGCTTGCGCACATCTTGCCAACTGAGCTATCCCTTGGGACTTCAAACACTTGGCAATTAGCATGTATGTAGGGTGAACACTTGGCTATTAGCATCCATGCATTGAACATTAGAGAATAAAAAATAAAGCGTAGACATTTAATGTCTACGAACTAATGTTAACATGAAAGTCCAACAATAATCCACTTTGAGAGAAGGAATATAAATACATGAACCATTTCCTAACTTTGAAATCCAATGTTTGCCTCTTGCCTCGATATGAGGCCAAATAAGAGGGAAAAAATCTTGATTAGATGAGATAAAACGTTTTGACATGTTGATTGGATGAGATAAAGCATCTTTTATATTTTCAATGAAAAACTTACGATAAAAATTAATGAATACATTGATTTGCGTGTAAAAAAGAGTGTACCGATTGCAATAGTCCCTACAGCCTGAAGGTAGGGGCTAATAATAAGTTGAATGTGGTTTAGATATATTGTACATCGATAAAGGCAATTTGCTCATTAAAAAACAAAAAATGTAAATGGACTCATTTGCATTTACTATGACTGATAAATGCTTTCTTTATAATTATTGTTTATAAATATATGAGATGTCAAAAGCATTTATTATAGGTTGAACTTCCCAAAAAAGTAAAGGTTATTATTTGTATATTCATATCATTAATATTATTGGTAGATTTCGCAAAACACTTACTATTGAGAGATATTATAGATCATTTGTGGTCCATCATATTTTTTAAATGATGTGGTAATACAAACTTAGGTAAAAATTTAGTAGTTTTGAAATGATGTAGTGACATGGTCTTAGGTAGAAGTTTAGTGGTGGGACTCCAATTGAGATTTAAGAGGTCAAGAAAGTTCAACTATAGTTAAAAATGGAAAAAATGGAACTTAGTTAAAAACTTTAAATGCACTCCCATTAAAACAATATTTTGTAGAATTTCCCTCTAAAAATATTGGTTGGCCATCATCTAATCATAAATAAATGAGAGTTTACATTGTTATCCTTAATTCAATTTTATTTCCTTACAATCCCAAAGTGAAAAATATAAAATAAAAGACACGTCTAAAGGATATATTTGTTGTTATAATAAAATAAAAGAATATTTTTCAAAGGGAACAAGGTTGACGTTGTATCAAAAGCAACGAATTCAACGAATTGAAAGTAAAACCAACTTAACTTCCTAGTGATCCTAATATACATCATTGGAGACACATATAACAAGGGCCATTGTAATGGCTATGTCCCTACCGAAATGTTTTTGCATAGGAAAATATCGTTTATGCTAACATGGTGTGTATGTCAAGTTTTTGCATAGGAAAATATCGTTTATGATAACATGGTGTATATATCATTGTGTGTATCATTTATGCTAACATGGTGTGTATTTCGTTGTGTGTATATCATTGTGCAAGGATTTTTATATCTATGCTAACATCCTATTTATATCATTGTGCAGGGTTTCTTATTGTTGAATGAATAGTTGATGTGGATGCCAGAGATAATGGATTATTGTTGTCATCTTTTCATGGACTAGGGGAGCATCTCAAATCCTCGAGGATCTATAAAACAAATTCCCCAACAAAACAAATATTACATGGAGATGCATAGCATTGTGTTTCCGCACCATGCATTTACGCAATCCACTTCTTGTCTTTCCAAAATCATAAGGTTGATATGATGATATGAATCTCTTTTTTGTGGGGAAGACTACAACATTGAAAGCATAGTTGAGTGCTGAGACTGGAAGTTTCCATAAGGTTATAGACTCTCTCAAGATGGGGTAAGT
>ML798036.1:0-50989 GCA_009831015.1 Picea engelmannii | reverse complement strand
ACATCAAGTTTTAACAATGGCATTTCATGTTTATGCTTATGAACATTTTTCTTCTCATTAGATTTTGAACTTGAACTTGAAGAAGAAGGAGAAGAAGGAGGTGTTGATGGAGGTGAAGGAGGAATGTGAGGATGGTCCTCTTCTTCTTCACTTTTGCCTTTTGAAGTATTACCCAAAACTGGTCGCTTCTGTTCTAAATAATCTTCATACAAAACTGTCACCATCTCCAACATAGCATGGAATGTTTTCCGGAACACTTTCTCATATTGAGAAATCCCTTCGTCCGATGCCATCTTCTCTTTAAAAGAAGCTCTTTTTCTCAATCCAATTAATGGATTCTCTGCAACAAGCTCGCCTTCACCACGCTGTAGCTTTTCCCTGGTTAACATGCAACTCAAATCCAAACATCAACTAGCTCTGATACCACTTGATCCGTAGGATCTTTTAAATGACTATGGTTGAGTTTTAATATTGCATGTATTAATTAACCATTGAGAATTTAATGAAAGAATGAGGAAATAAGAAGGATTATGATAGTCAAATACACATATGCAGATCTGAAATGAATAAAAGACAGCAAACCATAAAAACGCAAGTTGATAACGGAGTTCGGCACAACTTTTGCCTACGTCTCCGGGCCTTTTCCTTGTGGGGGAGGCTTCTTTATTTCTTCTCAAGTGATCAAAATTACATCTCAGCAATTCCAAATGGCTACAAGACTGATCTGGTCTTGTTCTCCCAGATCTCTAGAACCCTGCAAAATAAACGGCATGCAAAACGGATGCTCCAAGCTCCCAGAAACGATCCGACAACGTCTCCACCTCAAAGGCTTCCCTGCATCAAATTGACTTTGGCTTGTCTTTTATTCAGCATAACTCTGCTCTGAATGACCATCCATGGCCTCAAACAGGCTTGGTTTATATAGGCTTGGAGTTGGTTTCTTAGCTCCAACTTCCTCCAAGAATCCGGCCTCCAAAAATGCCCAATATCCCCCAAAAATGGAGAAAATCAATTAAAAATAGGCATTTTAATAATAAAAAAACCAATTTTTGTTGTAAAAACCCACTTTGGCAAAGTTTTGGGTGCTAGGCCCCCAAATGTTGGGCGTGCGCCCCTTTTCCTGGTAATATGGTGCTATTTTGGGCCTAGCGCGAGCCCATAGGCTACGCGCTAGCCCCCATAACTCGCTCCAGCCCCGAGTTTTATGGTTTAACGCATGGAATCACGGGCTAACTGTTGCGCCCGTTTGGTGGTTGGCTTTGGTCCCGGGTTGCATGGTGAACCACCTGCGGACCAAGGGCTAAGCCCTATCCACATAACCCCGCGTCGGTTAGCGCTCCCGGTCACAGTCTTGTGGCATGGTCATATGTTATGTCGAGGGCTGGGGCTAAGCCCCGACCCTTTCCTCCGCCCGCTCGAACCTTATTTAAACATAAATACAATATGCATCGCTTCACATAACAAGAACCACCGTCGCCCAAGTGGCTAGCCCGATACGTTAGTTCATTCGCCAACCGGAGGTCGCGAGTTCGACCCCCGGCGCCACCAAAAATTTTATATCAAACCATAACCAATGAACCAATGATGGGGTGCCATGTGGTAGCCCAGGATTGGGCCACGTGGCACCCTTACCAACCAATGAGAACATGCCACGTGTCAGCCTGTGATTGGCCCACGTGCCTGAACCGTACTGCCACATCAACTTGCCACGTCATCTGTCGTACCGCCACACATCACTGTCGTACTGCCACGTCGTCGACCATACTGCCACCTATCATCCCACGTGTCTGCCCCGTCAGCGTGCCATGTCAGCTGCTAACGTCATCCTGCCACATGTCACCCTTCTAGTGGTGACACGTGTCACCTCCGTACTGGTCCAACTGTACGCCAAAATGCCAAATCCGCCTGACACGTGTCACCTCTTGGTGCTGCCACGTGTCATCATCCCAAGCTGCCACATGTCACATTCTGAACCCACCACGTCAACTGTATGGACATGCCACATCATCTGTACGGACATGCCACGTGGACTGTACGGACTGTACAGTCATCCCCTTTTTTGCCTGTTTGACTTTTCGGACAGAACGCGATATCTTCTCCATACGGACTCCGTTTGACAAAGTAAATATACCAGCGGAATCAGGAAGACGAGACAGACGCAATGACATAGGTTTCGTCGCATTCCAAGCACTTTCATTTTTAAGCATTTTTCAAGCCCTATCAGGCTTCTGGATCCGATTTCCGATCAGTCACACTCTAACTTCGTCTATAGTGTGACTGTGGAGGGCCCAAAAAATGTTGTTTAAGGCCTCAAAACGACCCCAGAAGTTTAGGACCCGAAAAGCTAGAAAAAAACTGCCAACATGAAAAATGAAACTGCCAATATGACATCTATATGTGAGCCAATTGGAATAGGTGGGTGGCCACCGATATCCACCTAGATCAATCCTCCCCCCTTAGGAATAAATGGTCTCCATTGTGTTGATTTCCCCCATCAAATGAGGGAATTTATGTTGAATTTGGCCCCGAGTGAGCCAATTTCCTTGGTGCATGAGCTTCCCTGCTTTGACAACATGATAAAGATGAAACTTCTGTTGGCGAGTGCCCTTGACCTATTTGTTCATGGTATGATCAATGGATGCATGTTCCATGCAATTAGGGTTGATCTATGTTGGTGTTAACTTTTATTCTACCTCTGAAGTGTCTAATAAGGGTGGAAAGTATGTGTGAAGGAGGTCCACAGTAAACGTTGGGTGCAAGCCAGGGGAGGAATGTTGAGGTAAAAATAATTGTCACCCATAGAATTGGTGATGTTATAAGGTCCATAGCGGAGTGGACGAATCTTCAGATGGGGGCCTATAAGGTATTCTCTCTGCAAGTGCAACCAAACTTTATCACACCTGAAACTTGTGCAGCACCCAATGTTGATCATGGCACTACTTGTACTTGGCATTGGACTTATGAAAAATATCCTAACCCTGTTGGCGGATGTGCTAGATCTGCTCAATGAATTGGGTAGATTGTCAGCTTTAGTTGGAGCATGGGACAAGTCTACATGGGTGGCTGCAAGTGGTAGTGCAACATCCATGGGACCCAATGGTTGAAATCCCAACCCCACTTGAAAGAGGATGTGGTCTGTTGAGATATGTATGACTCTGGTGTAGCTATGATAAACATAGGGAAGACTCTCATCCCATGTGTGTGGATGCTTGTAATTATACATGTGCAAGACATGCACGATCATCCAGTTAACGACCTTGATTTGGCCATTCGTCTGGGGGTGGAAGGTAGTGGATTTGGTGAGCTCAATGTCCATCAGTGACCAGAGGCTCGAACATAATGTGTTGAGTGACCAGATGTCCCGATTTGAGATGATGGTTTGTGGTATTTCAAAATGTACCCACACTCATTCAAAGAAGATCTTGGCAGTGACCTCTGCTACAATGCTCTTCTTGCAAGCGACCATAATCACCATTTTATAAAAATGATCAATCACCACAAAAACATAGTCATTTCCCTGGTTGGTTGATCGAAGGCCTGACATGTAGTCCATCGAGATGGATTCCCAGGGATTTTGAGGAGTAGGAAGAGGGTTGTACATCCCTTGTTTCTTAATGGTTGGTTTGCAAATGGCACAGGAAATGCAAGACCTAATATACTTTTTGACATCCCATCAAAGTTTTGCCCAATAGAAATGTTGTTGCAGCACTACCACTGTCTTTTCTACGTTGAAGTTTCCTGCCACCCAACTATAGTGGGCTTCCCAAATCATCTTCGATTGCATGCTTGATGGAACATAGATATGGCCCAAATGGCACACCAACCCATCCTGAAGATGGAAATCAGTGACAACTGTGTTTTTCCTAGCATATGATCGGTGGCAGCGAAGTCATGATCTCTCTCATAGAGTTGGGGCCATCTGGAGGTCTCGTGGCCACATGAGTTTAGCACCATGGTGAGTGTTGCAACTGGAGCACGACTAAGGTAATTAACGATGTGGTTGGTGCTTCTTGTCTTATACTTGATGTTGATATGGAACTACTGCAAGTATGTGGACCACTTCTGATGGTGGTCAGTCTACAATTTTCCTTATGTCTGCATGAACTACAATGACTTATGAATGGTGTGGATGACTGTCTCCTTACCGAGAATGCAATTCCTCCACTGGCGGTAGGATTGCACAATGGAGTAAATTTCTTTTTCATAAGTAGGGTACTTATGAATTACATATGATTGTTTCTCAGTATGATAGGCCACGAGCTGTCCATGCTGAGTGAGAACTACTCCCACAACATAGTTTGAAGCATCTGTCTTGATCTCAAAGGGTTGTTGAAGGTCAGGTAATAAAAGAACTGGGGAGGAGAAAAAACACTGCTTCAAATCATCGAATTATTTCTATTGTGACATGCCCCACATGAAATTTTCCTTACAACCACCCCTAGTTACTTGGATGAGGTCTAATGCAATATGGGAGAATCCCAACACGAACCTGTGATAGAAATTGGAAAGGCCTAAAATGCTTCGAAGCTCAGTGAGTGTGGTTGGGGCTAGCCAGTCATGAATGAAATATATCTTGGATGGATCCACATGCACCCCATGCTCATTAACAATGTTTCCTAGGTACTAGACCCTGTCCATGCCAAAGGAGCATTTTTCCAAATTTTCATATAGCTTTTGTTGTCGCGGAGTGTGCAGAACCTGTTGAATATGCTGCAAGTGTTCCACCCAATTCTTGTTGTAGATGAAGATGTCATCCAGATACACCACCATAAAATAATTGGTGAAAGGCTGCAAGACATTTTCCATCATCCTCATGAAAGTTGTTGGGGAATTCGTCAAACCAAAGGGCATGAACAACCACTCAAAAAGACCTTCCTTAGATTTTAAGGCAATTTTCTATACATTTGTCTTCTCTATTGGGACCCGATGGTAGGTAGACTTTAGATCAATCTTATTGAATTATTTTCACCCCTTGAGTTGGTCAAGGATATCATCGATTCAGTGAATCGGGTATCGGTTCCTAACTGTGATTTTATTTAGTGCCTGATAATCAATGCAGAGTCACCAGGTCTCATATTTCTTCTATGAAAGCATGATTGGGCTTCCACATAGTGATGAGATAGGTTAGATGTGACCCTTTTGGAATGGTTCTTGGATCTGACGCTTGATCTCCTCATTTTCTAATAGAGATAAATGATAGATTGGCCCATTGGGTAGCAGTGCATTGGGGGTCAGATCAATTGAATGCTTGACCTAATAGTGTAGAGGTACCTAAGTGGGTGAGGAGAAGATTACTTTGTATTCTTCCACTACCTTATCCACTTGCTTCTGCTACATGGAGAGATTGACCACGGATGTCATGGATGTATCATGTGGTTGCAACCTTCCACTCACTTTGAGTATGAATCACGAAGAAGACAAACTTCCCGATCTGTGAGATGACCTTCCTACATAGCTTGGAAAATATCAAGGAAATGGTAGTAGGTGGGACTACCTCAAGTATCATGTACAATTTCCTGTCCAAAGTAATAATAACATTGTGAGGCCTAGACTCATATACAACATGATGTTTCCATAAATAAGGTTGGCCCAAAAGAACATAAAAAATTCAAGGAGAGTGACATCACAAAATACCTCATCTTTGAAGGGTTTGATGTCATAGGACAGGTGATATTGTTGGCTAATGCGAATATTGCTTCCGTGGGTGGAGCCATTCGATGGTGTGTGGCTGTGGGTGCGACGTTTTTGACAGGGCCAACCGATTGACAACCTCCGCTTATATGAGGTTATTTTGGCTATCGCTATCAACAATGAAGTGCAGTGGAGTACCCTTCACCCACATATGTGAATGAAAGAAGTGCTCACCTTCCTCTGGCTCATCAGGTTCACCGAGATGGATCTTGGTGGTAGCAATGGTGGAACTGGGTTCCATGTCAATAATTTGTCTCCCCTTTTCTAGTTATGAATATGATTTGGAACCCACATCTAATTCAAATTCTTTCACCTCCACCACCGATGAATTCTTTGAGTGAAAATCAACATTTTTATGCCAGGGGATCTTATGGAAGTTGCACCACTTCTCGGTGTCTTTCTTCATCTTTCCATTGTCCTGCTTTGTTTTCAAATTAGACTGGTTGTCCTGAGGCTTTCCATATGTTATTTTCCCTTTGTTCTGTGGGTTGGGGATGCCCTTGCCCATCTTCTGTTGTGATGGGTTCCTAGACCCAAACTGCTACGTCTTTTATTTAAGTTTTTGCTCGATTTTGACAGCATATCGATAGGTCGTACCCAAGGATGATATGTCTAGAAAATCCATTTCTATATGGATGTATCTATGAATACCACTTTGATACTTGAGCACCAGATGTTGATCAGAATATTTGATACCCAGCTTGGTGTGCAAGGTATGGAATATATTTGTGAACTCTGGCACTGTTTGATCCCTTTCCTGCCACAGTGTGGTCCATCTTGTATATAGGTTGTCATAACCTCCAAGAAGGTAGTATTGTTCCTTAATAGAATCCTTGAAGGACTCCCAGGTTAGTGTGACTATAAATAATTAGGGTTGCCTTTTTCTTACATAAAGTCTCCCACAAATATTTGACATGGGGGATGACTTTAAGGAGAGAAAATGTAATATTTTCTCTATTGGAAAAGTTATGGAAAGAAAAATACCCTTTTAGTATATTCAACCATTTGTCTATAACATCTGCATATATATGACATTCAAATATAGGAATATCAAAGTTGATTTGTACCTTGAAGGGGGCGGTGGATCCACTCGAGGAAGATGTGTCACCTATTGGTAGTCGTTGAAGGATTTGCACAAATATTTCCATCATCTTGTTCCTCTGTTGCACGAGGGCTTCCTCGAGCAGTAGTTTGAAAGGATCTCATGTCCTGACGTCTTTCTTTTCTCCTGCCATGGAAGGTTTATTGGGTGTGCGAGATCTCTTGTCCTCAATATAAACAAGCTTGAAAACCAACTATTTGTACCCTGACCTCGTTGGGGACATGCACTAAGAACGCCAAGGAGATGAAGCGCCAAAAGTCATGTGGACCCCGTTGGGGTAAGTTGGTACATCAACTTCCCGAGGTTGTAACTTTTTCATACGATCTCTACTTTAGGTGCACGATAGCCCATTGGAAAGGTCTATCCGAGGAATACACATTATGCCATCACACTTTGATTTTGTAGATAGTGTTACTGTGGTGGGCCCAAAAAACTTTTTTTAGGGCCTCGAAACAACCCTGGAAGTTTAGGAACTGAAAATCTAGAAAAAATTTCCAAGATGAAAATTGAAATTGCCAAGATGACATATGTATGTGAGCTAGTTTTAATAGGTGGTTGGCCACTGATATCCAATTGGATCAAACATTCACCCATCGCAACCCTACAAGAAATTACAACCTCAAAATTTGTCTAAGAAGAATAAATAAATGCATGAGGTGTAGTGCAAGTAGAAGTTATTTAAATCAATGGTTGTCAATGTCCATTGGATCACTAACTTAGATTTGTCTAGGGTTATTACTCTGAATTTTTAACATCATCAGATATACTATGCAAATATTAGGGAGATATTTTTTAATTTGTTTACAAATGTTTCCTTTAAAGAGTATAGGCGTTGTCTAAACATTCAACCTTTTGAACTATTTCACTGGAATCCAATGAAACAGATCTTGGTGAAAATATCCATTTTCTGTTGTTTAAATTGCATTTTTGAATGCATAAACAAATTCAACACGGTGGAAAAATCTCGGGGAACTCGAATTATATAGTCTCAATTACTCATATATGGAGTTCCAACAATTTTTTGTCGGATTTCGAGAAAAAATGATAGGAAAATATGCCTGTAAAAAGACCAAAAATTTGAATGTTTAGACTACGTGAAATAATATTACTAGCAACATCCACATCAACAATATTAGTGTATCTGTATACGTCAATAGACATATTGATAATGTTAATAATATTTTTTCCTATAGTATGTGCTAAATATACGCCTATCGGCATATACACACACATTAATATTATTAATGTGGTTGTTGCTAGTAACTGGTGGATGCATAAAAATATGTTCAAATAGTCAATATCATATATTTTTAATATTTATATGAATGAATAATTATATGAATAAAGTTTTTTTTTGTTTGTTAATTTGTGCGGAACCTGTTGGCTACGCAATTAACCTGTGGCTTGAGAAACCGCGACTCAGGGGCATCTAAGCCGTCAAAATCACCCGGGGATCGCACCCGGCCTGAGCCACACCAACCCTTAACATGGTTGGATTTTTTGTCCCCGCAGGTTTCAAACCAATGACTTTAACATCATGGAGTGGCTTAACAACACACTCCGTCACCAACTGTTCTACACCTCGGGGACATTATATGAATAAAGTTGATACAAAACTTCAATCTTAATTAATCAATAAAATTATATTAATATTAACATAAATAGTATGTGAAAATGTTATATTATATTGAAAATTTATATTATATTAATTTATACTAATGTTTGTATTTATTTATTTGAATATAATACATGTATTAACTATATTAACAAATTTTATACAAAACTTTATTAATAATCAATAAAGATATATTAATAGTTATCTATTAATAAAAGTATTGTACTATAATATTACAACATTTTAATAATTGTTATATTAATATTATAATGTTACAAAATTTATATAATTATTATATTAAATATTATAGCTTGTTATATAAGAAAGAGCATTTCTCCCCACATTCAACTTCATAAGATCGACCCTCTCCATTAATACATTTGGATAGAAATTTAAGACATCAATGTGAAGAATATGTATATAACAACTTGTTATTTTACACCTATTAATTTTACTTTTTATAAGAAAAACATTCTAGATAGAAATTGTCCCTATAGTTCTTTAGAACAAGATATTTATAGTTTGAAAAATGAAAGCAATAACCTCCTACTATGAGACTTTAATGCTAGAATGACAACTACCCAAGCTATTCTTTTAAGCAGTGATTCCAACCATAATCTTTTATGGCTAGATTAGGACCTTGTTTTAGCTAATAGCTACAAAATAAGCTTTGAAGACTTGACTGAGAATTTGTTTAGTATTGGGTTAGTCAAGATCTGTAGTTATCAAGACCTAATAATTTTCAATGGAATAATGAAGTGGCCAAAATCCAACCAAATGACTTGTATTCATGGGTTGGGTAGTAGTCTCATGGATTATGTGATATCTGATATCCATGTTTCCAACCAAATAGTAAATTTTGACCTTTCAAATGACCATGAACCTGACTTTGATCATAGAACTTTAACCCTAACTCTAAAATTTTCCATGCATAGGATCCTCATTGAATAAAATTCTAATAATCAAAGGAACCTTCTTTTTGACAAAAGTAAAGTTGATATTTTCTTAAAGGGTTTAAATAGTGAATTACATCTCCTAACTTGTAAGGACAAAATTGAACCTCTATCATAATTTTAAAACTACCCTTTCCACTTCTATTAACAAGTTCTCTTTCGAGGTATCCTGTAAAAATAATAATAGAACAACCAACCTTTGGTATGATAAATAATGTAAAATTGCTAAGAAAGCCATTAGGAATGCTTCAAATGAGTCCTTAAAACTCGATAAGATCAATACTTACAAATCCCTAATTAAAAGGAAAAAAAGGTACTATATAAACAAAATACAAGAGCATCTTTTACACCAATCTAAGATTGATACTAATATGTTCAGGAGGAAAATTCTAATTTTCAATACTAAAGAAAATAATATCATCCCCTTAAGGGACTGGAATTCTTACCTTAAAAGTATTTACGAGTTCGCTAATGCCATGGACACCATTCATATTGTTCCTATAGAAGATGAGGTTTTTTCTTTGGATGACATAGAGCTTAGGGTTAAGTGGCATGCAAATGCGAAGGATAAGGACATTGAAGGCTACCAAACTAAAATTTTTAAAATTAGAGGGCCTATCCTCATCTATCACATACATAATCTCTTCAATTTAGCAGTCAATAAGGGATTCCCTAAACCATGGACACAATGCCTCATTGTACCTATTTTCAAAAATGGGGATAGAAACATTCCCTCTAATTATAGGACCATTATGATTAGCACGATTTTAGCTAAGCTATACATAATTATTTTGGAAAACAAGATTATCCTATGACTAGAGAGTCGCAGTAAAAGAGCTAAAGACCAGGAAAGATTTAGGATATATCATTCCACTGTGGACCATCTTGTTTCCCTTAGGATCATTACAGAGGTGTTCCAAAATACTAAAATCAATCTTTTGTGTTGTTTTTTTCACTTTAGAATTTTTTTTGACACAACGCCCATGAAAAACCTCTGGGATAGGTTGGAAAAGATAAAAGTGACTTTCGAGTTCAGGGTTGTTACAATAAGGTTGTATCAGAATGTTATTTCCGAGTTTAAGAACACTAAGGGTTGGTCGAAAGGAATTACCTGCAATATTGGAGTCAAGAAAGGTTGTCCCTTCTCCCCTACCCTTTTTGGCATATACATTGACAAGTTAAAAGAGTGTTTGGAAGAAGCGGGCTGTGTCTTCCCAACTCTCACTGGTATAGTCATCAATTTTCTTCTTTATGATGAAAATATCATTCTTATGGTGAGGAGTCCCCATGATCTTGGAAAGAAACTAAGAATCCTAAATGATGTTTTCTCCAATATGGGTATTATTGTTGGACACACTGACCACAATGAGAGNTTTTTACACTTCTTTCAAAACTTTAGTTAGCAATCACTTCAATCATCATTATTCATTACTTTCATTCACAACTAGTTGTTTGTATGTAAACATATCTCAACAACATATATCAATAATAAACCATCACCATAAATAACACAAAGGACACCATATATATATGTGTGTGTGTAAGATTTTATATTATGTGTTACAGGAGACTACAATATCATGGGTTTATCAACACCAACTGAAAAGAGCACCAACTCTCAATGCAAGACCCATCGTGCAGATATCAACACCAACTAAGAAGAGGAATCCAAGCCTCAAGTACAAGACCTAGCTTGTATACAGAATACAATTTGTCGATAGGTACATGACTTATCTATACTATATCACGTGTATGTATGTGGTCTATCTATACTGCAACATGCATCTATATGCGACCTCCTCCACTGTCAGCTTACATACACCTTCAAAAATCTAGGGTTTCTGAAACTTCACAAATTCTTCCCTTCAAACCCTTGCTACCTCTGTCACATCCACCTGTCACCTGTCATTGCAACCATCATGTCACTTCCCAACCTATACCATCATCAACCACAAACAAATCTATACCATCCAACTATCTATGCATGTTCCTCATGCATACACCATCACACAACATAGATATCCATTAATTGTGTCAGAACAAAGCCACTCAACAAACCAACCAACATCTACCATATCCAAATATCATAGAAACCATTCAAAGAATTCTTCAATCATTCACCATGCCATGATTAAATCTAAGCATCAAGACAACATATAACCATACCATAACTTTTGTAGCAGATCTGAACCTATAGAATGATATACTAGAAACTTGCTTCAGACTTCAGGAACCTGACACTGGCATATACTCAATATTTTCTTGGAATTTTCAAATATACATGACCTGGTCTTATTTAGCACATGTATGTATGTGCTTTGGCCAACTACAACCCATGTACAACTTCAGAAAACTAGGGTTTTCTGAACCTCCGAAACTTTCGTCGTCAAACTTCCTTGCTACCTTAGATTTGTTGAACTTATGATGAGTCCATGAGTACTTGCAATGAACCTTTCACCAAAAATGGATATTCAATATACTCCTTAGATTCATCTCATAAGATACCCTTGCTCTCTTATTTATACTTCTCCAAGTAGCTTCCTCTATGGGTTACCTTCCAACTAACTTTACCCAAATTCCTTCTTTTGGGGTTAACCCACTTATAACCACTTTATCCACAAATAGTAAACTCTCCACTTCTAGTATCAACTAATTCATTTTTAATTGTTTTCTTATTGCAACCACTTAACCCATGACTAACCACTTTGACTAGTCAACCTTCTTCTAGGAGATTCTATAATAATATGACTTCTTTGACCTTCTAGGGGCTTATATATAACTCACGAGGGTTCTCCAACTTCACAAGGACATGACTCTCTAAATTTGAGGAGTTATGTGATGTTCCACATATCATCAGAAACGACATGATGAGAACTATCCATATAGAATAGTCTCACTTGCAAATTCATTGATATTCATTACATTATTCCTCAATAAAACTCTACATTGTTGGGGATACCAAACCACTTAACCATTTGTACTTCGCAAAGCATATTCCTATGAGGGATTTCACCATAATGGGACCACTTTAGAGTTCATCCATTTGGTTATTCCTATCAACCATGACATGAGATCATTGATACAATGATAAAACTTTACATTAATGACAACACATCACTATGACAACTCATGACATCATCCATATGACATCAATTACATCCATGACCACATGAAATAACAATCAAGAAATCAATGGTACAACCACATTACTAAGACAATAATTGACATCAACCCTTTGAAATCAATGAAAACATAATGCAACAATCTCACCCTTTGGCATTGATGGCAACACTGACATTGATGTCAACACCAATCATTGATGGAAACACTTAGACATGGAAATGATCATGCTCAAAGTGGTCATCGCTCCCCATCAATGGTCATTTCTCCACATCAATATGGCTATCTCTCTCACTTTTACATCAATGGCAAAGGATATATCTCTTTGGGGATTCTCCCCCTGACTGAACTATCCCCAAGGAGGCCTCTCTTGTCTACACTATCCTTTTGGTTGTTCTCAATGCATCCGATGAATCTCTCCCCTTTTTACAAAGGATATCACTCTGATGCAATATTGGTAACATGGTTTCCAATCATCTCTATCATCTCTCCACCTGGAATCATACATCTATAACCAATCATGGAAGAAGAATAACTCCCCCTGTGGGTATATCTCCCTCTATCTTCTCCGCAAGATGAAAAATATGGTACCATTGTAATCTACTTTTTTTTTTCAACAAGAACATAGATCAACTACTCAAGAATGATCTTCTCTTCCTATGATGATCCTTGGACCTGGCCATGCATCAACCATTTAAACTTGTGCCATACCCCACATCAAGTGTATGCCAATCATGTTATCTCATGCATCAACCATGAAGAAAAATTATATGTCAAAAATGAATAGTGAATCGTGAATAAATCATCAACCATGTACATCATGTGCCATACCATGTTCCAACCATGCACATTAACCATGTACATCAACACCATACAATATACCATAAGATATCATAACTGAAGTATATATGCCAAGAATATGTGCCAAAAGTGTACCAAGCATATATCCAAATAATCAACAAGTGCCTCTATCAATGTACCAATAAAATCATCAACCATACAACATGTCAACAACATGCCAACCATGTTCCTCAAACAAGTTTCATATCACACATGATATGTCTCTATCATAAACCAAGTGTCACAAGACAAGAAAATGTATCTCAACCATCAAGCATCAATCATGTACCATATACCATCAACAATTTCATCAACCATGCACCAAACATGTATCACCATCGGTACCAAGAAAGTGCATCAACCATGCACTAAGCATCATCAATATGTACCACAATCAAGATATCCATACACATATGCCACATCATCCATTAACCATGTGCCAATGATAGAACTAACAAGTGCCTTAAATAATGTATCAAGTTTGTACCAATCGTGTATCAAGCTATGAATCATCAATCATGTACAACATCACCACCTCATAAACTCATCAACCACATGTCCCAATATGTAGCTCAACCATATGCCAAATACATACACAAATACATCCAACAAATATGCTTTTAACAATACATCACAAGATTTATCAATGGAGCTCACATATGTATCGGTCTTGTACTAAAAAATATCTTCCTCAAAAACCATTTACTACAGCAAGTACTAAGCAACCAATATCACCTCTAAACATGTACCAAAATTGTGCCTCAATAGATCAATGATATACCTCTAGCTATCATCACATCAACATGATATGTCCCATAAACAACATGCCATAACTTCACTAAGAAAATACATAACATAACCAACATTGTTCCTTAACAAAAAATTCCTCAATACACACTCTAGGGTTAGTACCATGCATATAATATAGGCATCTAGAATATGCTCCAACATTCAACCACATATTATCACCATACATTCATCTAACACACATAAAAACATTAAACCTGAAGCATACCATCTCAGACCTTGCAAAAACAGAGTTAGATCATTAAACCATGCTACAACTCATATGTACACCCCTCATTTTGAGGATTTTCTCACAGGTACGTGACTTCACCACATACAACTCGCGTATGTATGTGACTTTTCTTCATACAGACATCATATATATGCGATTGTTCCCACGGGAGCTTGTGTATGCCTCATAAAATGTAAAGCTTGAGCTTTCCTCATGGATGCCATTATGTTTTGGTTGTTCAGGCTTCTTCATCCACTTCTGAGAGTGTCCCAGCTTCTCAGAATTTGAGCTCTTAGCTTCCATATTTTCATCATTGTCTTCCTTCCTAGTTTCATATGCTCTTCTTGCCATATTATATGAATCACTCCTCATTGACTATCTCCTTGAATTCCAACAATCCTAAGCTTTGTGGCCAAACCCACTGCAACTGTAACATCTCATGGTATGAAAATAAGCAGCAATGTGTCCCACTTTATTACATCTCCAACATATTAAGATGTTATTGAATATTCCAACATCCCTCCTTGCATAATGTTTGCAATCCAAAAATTTGTGACCATATTCATTACATGAGAAACAATGAGCATTGAAAACATTTTCATACCTTTTCTTTGGTTTCCACCTTGAAGGTGTCTCTCTTTTGAACTTTCTTTGATGTGTAAAGATGGATTCTTGGTGTCTTCCTTGCTCTGTTCTTCTGAAAGTTTCCTTGCTTTGTGCTGGTGCTTGACTTGCAACTTTACTTTCACCTTTTGAAAATGAAGGACTTACCTCATGCTTCTTAGAAGTGCTATCTTCAAGGTGTGCAGCTTCCTTGTTGTATCCAAGACCTGATTTATCATTTAGTTATCTTTGACTATCCAAGATTTCATCCAAGATTGTTGAGTTCTTCATGAACTTGATATGAGTATTTGACTTCTCTACTTTCTTTTTGAGATCGGCAACTCCTTCTTCCAACTTATGGCATGATTCTTCCTTTTCATTTACTTGACTCTTCAGTAGTTCCTCTATCCTTTTGGCTTCTTCAACTTGGGCCATTAGAATGATATTTACTTCAATACTTTTTCTAAGCTCATCATCTACCTTCTTCTTTTCTTCCGCTTGACTAATCATTTCATTCTTTAGTCTTTTGATCTCTTCTTTTTTTTCTTCTAATTGAGTCTTTTTACTTTCTTCTTCTTTCTTTTTAGTGCCATGGTATGCCTTGGGTACTTTTCTAGGACTTAGTGTATTTTTAAAGATACTCGAAATAAGTTGAATTATTTCCTATTTCATAGATAACATCATCCAATTCAGATAAAACTTTATCTTTAAGCTTCAAAAAATATTCTTTTTCATATATAAGATAATTGTCAGCTGATTCTACACAAACTACTTCTAGATCTCTTTCTTCATTTGTAGGAGAACATTCAACATCATCAGTTAGAATTATTGAATCAGAGGATTTTGGAGAGTATTTACCTTCATTATCCTGGATGGAATTGTCTTCAGTGTATTTTATTTTGTCTTGATATACCTTCTCTAGCTTCATCCATAGGTCCTTAGTGGAGGAATGTTGTCCTATGATTTCTTTGACAGAACCTGAGAGTCCATTGAGGATGGTCTTGAGTGCGACTACATTGTTCTTCTTTGCTTAAAATTTTGATTGATTCTTTGAGGGAACTGGTCCAACAACAACTGTATTACAAACACCTACTCCTTTTTCTTTCAAATACCCTTTCATCTCTATTCTCCATGCCGAGTAATCTATCTCATCAAAGAGGGGAACTTCATGTTCATCCATTTGTGTTTCCATGGATCTCCTTCAAGCTTGTAAGGATTATAGTGAAGGTCTTCTCTGATACCAATTGTTGGACACAGTGACCACATTGAGAGGGGGGGTTGAATCAGTGTAGGTATCTTTTTACACTTCTTTCAAAACTTTAGTTAGAGATCACTTCAATAATCATTATTCATGAATTCCACTCAGAATTAGTTGTTTTCATGTAAAAATATCTCAACAACATATATCAACAGTAAACCATCACCATAAAGAACAGACAAGACACCAGATATATATATGTAATATTTTGTATTATGTGTTACATGAGACTACAATATCAGGGGTTTATCAGCACCAACTAAAAGAGAACCAACTCAAAGAGAGCACCAACTCTCAATGAAGGACCTAGCCTGTAGATCTCAGCACCAACTGAGAAGAGGAATCCAACCCTCAAGTACAAGACCCAACTTATAGACAAAATAAAATATGTCAATAGGTATGTGAAAAGTCTATACTACAACATGCATATGTACACGACCTGTCTATACTACATCACACATTTGTACATGACCTCCTCCACTGTCAGCCTGCGTACACCTTCAGAAATATTGGGTTTTTGAAACTTCACAACTTTTTCCCTTCAGGCCCTTTCTTCTTCTATCACATCCACCTGTAACCTGTCACTACAACCAACTTATCACTACCCAACCTGTACCATCATCAACCACAAAAAAATCTAGACCATCCAACAACCTATGCATGTTCCTCATGCATACACCATCACACACAATATATATCCCTCAATTATGTCAGAACAGAGCCAGTCAACCAACCAACTACCATATCAAAATATCATAGAAACCATTCAAATAATGCTTAAATCATTCACCATAGCATAAGTAAATATAAGAATCCAGGCAACATATAACCATACCATAACTTTTGTAGCAGATCTGAACCTGTAGAATGATATCCCATAAACTTGCTTCAGACTTCAAGAACCTGACACTAGCATCTACTCAATATTTTCTTGGCCTTTTCAAATATATGCGACCTGTGATTATTCAATACACGCATGTACGCACTATGGCCCACTGCAACCCACATACAACTTCAGAAAACTAGGGTTTTCTGAACCTACAAAAATTTCGTCGCCAAACTTCCTTGTTACCTCAGACTTACGGAACTTCTGATGAGTAATTGCAATGAACCTTTCATCAAAAATGAATCTTCAATATACTCATTAGATTCATTTCATAAGAGACCCTTACTATCTTATTTGTACTTCTCCAAGTAGCTTCCTCTAGGGGTTACCTTCCAACTAACTTTACCCAAATTCCTTCTTTTGGGGCTAACCCACTTCTAACCACTTTATCCACAAATAGTAAACTCTCCACTTCTAGTTGAAACTAATTCATTTTTAATTGTTTTCTTATTGAAACCACTTAACCCCTGACTAACCACTTTGACTAGTCAACCTTCTTCTAGGAGCTTCTAGAATAATTTGACTTCTTTGACCTTCTTGACTTCTTTGACCTTCTAGGGACTTCTAGATAACTCATGAGGGTTCTCCAACTTCACAAGGCCATAAATCTCTAACCGCGAAGATTTATGTGACGTTCCACATATCCCCGAAAATGGCATGACGGGCACTATCCATATAGAATAGTCTCACTTGAAAATTCATTGATCTTCATTACATTATTCCTCAATCAAACTCTACACTATTGGGGATACCAAACCACTTAACCATTTGGACTTCGGAAAGCGTCTTCCCATGAGCGATTTCACCATAAGGGGACCACTTTGGAGTTCATCCATTTGGTTCTTCCTATCAACCATGAAATGACATCAATGATAAAATGATACAATAATGATCAACCTTTACATTAATGACAACACATCACTATGACACCTCATGACATCATCCCTCTGACATCAATTACATGCATGACCACTTGATCCAACAATCAAGACATCAATGATACAACCACATTACTAAGATAATACTTGACATCAACCCTTTGACATCAATCCTTTGACATCAATGACAACATAATGAAACGTCTGTTAATACTGACAAAGCAAAAGTCATGATCATTAAATCCAATAAGATGACATATGATACTTTTGTATATGACAACGACAACTTGGAGGAAGTGACTTAATAAAAATATCTTGGAATTGATATTCACCAAAAGCACAATATGAATTATAGCGTTCAGAAAAGGATAAATGGAGGATGGAAATATTATTATGGGATTGATTGTAAATCAGTTGATCTTTGGATATGGGATAAAATAAAATTCCTCTTTGAGACTCTTGTTACTCATGTTATTCTATATGGATTCAAATTTTGGGAATGCAGTATCTTTCATGAGTCATGGAGAAAGATAAATCAGATCCAAAATAATTTTATAACCTATAATATCAAAATTAAAGGAAATACACCCTATTCTATCCTCCTCTTAGAGGCAAGCCTTTCCCCCATTGAGAGAAAAACTATGACTATGTACCTTTTGTATACGAACAATTTAAACAACATGGAAGACAAGAGGCTTCTTAAAATTGCTTCAAACTCCATCCAAAACCACCTTTGACTCAAGCGGGGATGGCATAAAGATGGAAAAATAATGATACTATTAAAAATATTATTAAATCAAAACTTGAGGAGAAAATGTGGTGTGAAAAAGAGTTAGAGGAAAAAATAAAATTAAGTTATTATAAGGAAGTAATCAACCCTAATCTAGAAGATAAAAAATATCTCTATGTTTTAACAAGTGTAAAGAAAAAAATAAGCATCGCTAAAATAAGAACAAACTATCATGAGCTCCATAGTGAAGCAGGGTGTTGGTCAATTCCTAAAATGCCATGGGATGAAAGAGTGTGTCACCTTTGTGACACTAAGAGGGTTGAAGATGAAAATAATTTTCTCTTAGATTGTCCATCCTATACCCATATTAGATCTCAATTTCAAAATATCTTTCACACTACCAACCTTCCTAACCTTTTAACTCAACAAAACTATGGTGATTTTGTAAAGCTTCTCTTAATGATTTTTGAGCACAGAAACAAAATTATAAAGAATTGCAAGTAATCTGTTACCTTCTTAAGTTCCTTTAGACCAATTTGGTCCTAGTGGACATTAATTATCACCATCATACTGTTACAATATTTATATAATCATTATATTGTTAGGACATTTATACATTTTTATATGAAAAACAAATTATAATATTAAATTTAGAAAATGATTATTATACTATAAAATGAATATTTTAATAATATTTATTTAATTTTTTATTATGTTTAATATAATTTATATTATTCAAATTTATATTAAAAATAATAAAAATGATTTTTATTTATATTAATGTTATTAATAATACTATATTATTATTAATGTGGTTTTTGTTAGTATAATATAATATTATAATAATATAGTTGTGGTTATAGTTAGCTAAATAATATTATACTAAAAAATATTATTAATAATATAACATTATAATATTATAGTTGATAAGGTTATGTTGGATTCTGACATTTCTTAATGGTTATTTAGGATTGCAACTTTCATATTTCCTTATTAATATTATGTATTAATATTATAGTTGTTGTTATTGTTGGCTAAATCATACTATACTAAATAATGTTATTAATAATATAAAATTATAATATTTTAATATTATAGTTGATAGTATTATAATATCATAATATTATATTTGATGGGGATATGTTGGATTGCGACATTCCGTAATAGCTATGTTGAATCACAACATTCATCTTTTCGCATTAATGGCTATGTCAAATTGTGATATTTATCAAAATGTTTCAATGTCACATAACATTGAGAACATCACAGTTAAACATATCCATATTATAAAGTAAGCCAAAAATGAATGTTACAATCTGACATAACCATTGAATAATTCCACAACCCAACAAAACCTTTGATGATCATTGCAATGCGACAAAACCCCTAATAAATATCACAGTGTGACATCACATTTGATTAATGTCACATGTAACAAAACACTTAATGAACATCGCAATGTGACATGACATTTGATGAATTTTGGAATCATACAAAGCCATTAATGTGGCAAGATGAATGTCTCAATCTGAAATAACCATTAAGCAATGCAACAATTTCACATTATAGTTCGCTAAATAATATTATACTAAATAAAAATATTAATAATATAAAACTGTAATATTATAATATTATAGTTGATAGTATTATAATATTATAATACTATATTTGATAGGGTTATGTTGGATTGCAACATTCCTTAATAATGATTTCGAATTGCAACATTCATCTTGGCACGTTAATGGCTATGTCACATTGTGGAATTTGTCAAATGTCATGTCACATTGCGATGTTCATTAAGGGTTTTGTGACATTGTGACCTTCATCAAATGTGATGTGACATTGTGACATTCATTAAGGGTTCTGTCACATTACAACATTCATCGAGGATTATGTTGGGTTGTGACTTTCTTTAATGGTTATGTCAGATTGTGACATTCATGTTGGTTTACTTTATAATATGGATATGTTTGATTGCTATGTTTCTCAATGGTTGTGTCAGATTGAGACATCCATCTTGGTTACTTGTGTCAACTTCCTACATTCATTATGGTTATGTCGCATTGTGGTGTTAATAAAATGCGATGTCACATTGTGACATTCATTGAGGGTTATGTTGGATTGTGACAATCCTTAATGGCTATTTCAGAATTTTACATTCATCTTGCCACATTAATGTTTATGTCATATTGCGGTGTTCATCAAATGCCATATCACATTGTGATGTTCATTAATGCTTTTGTCATAATGGCATGTTCAACAAAATGTGATGTCACATTGTGACATTCATCAGGGTTTTATCACATCGCAACATTCATCAAGGTTTATGTTGGGTTGTGACATTATTCAATGGTTATGATAGTTTGTGACATTCATTCGGGCTTACTTTATGTTAATTTTTTATCGTCCTTAATATTTATGTTGCATTCCAATGTTCACCAATGGTTATGTTGAATGAGTTTTGTTAAATTTGGTTTTCCATAACCCACATCCCTCAAAAGTTATGTTAAATTGTAACATTCACCTTCACTGACTTATGTAAAAATTTTGTGTTTTGAATCATAAATGGTTATGTTGCATTTTGATGGTCATCAGGGCTATCTCACACGAAGTTTAGTTGACTTTGGTTGGCCATTGTTTCTTACGGTTAAATATGGTGTTTGATTGTGGTTGGCCAATGTTAATGGTTTAATAATATTATTAATATTGTAGAGTTTATCAAAGGTGATGTCACATTATGACATTCATTAAGGGTTTTGTCTCCTTGCAATATTTTTCTTGGGTTACTTTGGATTACGACATTCAAGCATGATTATGTCACATTGCAACATTCATCTCGACTAAGTTTGTGTCAAATTGTTTTGTTTCTTAATGGCTATTTTAGATTGCAATATTCATCTTTCCACATTAGTGGCCATGCCATATTTTGGCATTCATAAAATGTTGTCTCACATTGCGATGTTCATTATGGTTTTTGTCGCATTGTGAATTCAATCAAATGTGATGTAAAATTGTGACACTTATTAAGGGATTTTTTTGTCGCATTACAACGTTCATCAATGGTTTTGTTGGTTTGTGACATTCTTCAATGGTTATGATAGATTGTAATTCATTTTGGATTACTTTATAATATGGAAATGTTTGATTGTCATGTTCCTCATTGATTATGTGACATTGAGACATTCATCTTGATTGATGTGTGTCATATTCCTACATTCATGAAAGGTTATGTTGCATTGTGGTGTTGATTACATTACAACATTCATTGAGGATTATGTTGGATTGAAACATTCCTTTATGGTAATTTCATATTGTCACATTCATATTATCGTGTTAATAGCCATGTCACATTGCGAACTTCATCAAATCTCATGTCTCATTGCAGTGTTAATTAAGGGTATTGTCTCATTGTGACATGAATGAAATGTGATGTCACATTGTGACATTCATAAATGATTTTATCACATTGTGACATTCATAAAGGGTTATGTTGGATTGCAACATTCCTTAATGGTTTTTTCAAATTGTGACATTCATCTTGCCACATTAATTATCATGTCATGTCACATTGTGATGTTCATTAAGGGTTTTGTCTCATTGTGGAATTAATGAAATGTGTTTTCACATTGTGACTTTCATTAAGGGTTTTATTGCATTGCAATGTTCATCAAGGGTTATGTTGGGTTGTGATACTCTTCACTGGTTATGTTAGATTGTGACTTTCATTTTGGCTTACTTTATGTGAACTTGTTGCATTTTCTAATCGTTATTTCAAATTGAGACATTCATCTTGCCACATTAATGGTTGTATAACATTGTGACAATCATCAAATGTTGTGTCACATTGTGATGTTCATTAAGGGTTTCATCGTATTGTGACATTAATAAAATGTGATGTCACATTGTGACATTTATTAAGGGTTTTGTCGCATTGCAATGCTCATCAAGGGTTTTGTTGGGTTGTGACATTCTTCAATGGTTATGTCAAATTGTAACATTCATTTTGGCTTACTTTATAATATGGATATGTTTGATTGTGATTTTATCAATGGTTTTGTGACACTAAGACATCCATCTTGGTTGAATTGTGTCTACTTCCTACATTCATGAATGGTTATGTCACATTGTCATGTCGATCAAATGTGATGTCACACTGTGAAATTCATAAAGGATTTTGTCACATTGCAACATTCATTGAGGTTATGTTGGATTGTGACATTCCTTTATGGTTATTTTGGATTTCGACATTCATCTTGTCATGTTAACAACTATTTCACATTGTGTCATTCATCAAATTTCATGGCACATTGCGATGTTCATCAAAGGTTTTGCAAGGATTTTGTTGCATTGTGAGATTAATGAAATGTGTTTTCGCATAATTGTATCATTCATAAAGGATTTTGTCACACTGCAACATTCACAGGGGGTTATGTCAGATTACGACATTCATTAATGGCTATTTTGGATTGATAAATTTATCTTACCATGATAACAACTATGTCACATTATGGCATTCATCAAATGCCATGTCACATTGCAATGTTCATGAAGGGTTTTGTTGCATTGTGGCATTCATTTTTGTTGCATTGTGGCATTAATAAAATGTGATGTCACATTGTGACATTCATTAAGGGTTTTGTCTCATTGCAACATTCATAAAGGGTTATGTTGGGTTGTGACATCCTTCAATGGTAATGTCATATTGTGACTTCCATTTTGGCTTACTTTATGTGAAATTGTTGTGTTGCTTAATGGTTTTCTAGGATTGCAATGTTCATTTTTCTGTGTTAATGACTTTGTAACATTTTGGCATTCATCAAATGTCATGTCACATTGTGACATTCATAAAGGATTTTGTCACATTGCAACATTCATTGAGGGTAATGTTGGATTGTAATATTCCTTGATGGTTATTTTCAATTGCAACATTCATCTTGCCACATTAATGGCCATGTCACATTGTGACATTCATAAAATGTAATGTCAGATTGTGATGATCATTGAGGATTTTTTCACATTGTGGTATTAATCAAATGTGATCTCACATTGTAAAATTTATTAAGTGTTTTGTCACATTGAAATGTTCATCAAGGGTTATGTTGGGTTGTGAAATTCTTCATAAATGTTATATTGTGTTTTTCATTTTCACTTACTTTATGTGAAATTTTTGCATTGCTTAATGGTTATTTTATATTGAGACATTCATCTTTCCACATTAATGGGTATGTAACATTGTGACATTTATCAAATTTCATATCACATTGAGATGTCATTAAGGGTTTTGTTGAATTGTGACATTAATCAAATGTGGTGCAATATCGTGACATTTATTAAGGGTTTTGTTGCATTGCAATGTTCATAAAGGGCTTTCTTGGGTTGAGACATTCTGCAATGGTTGTGTTAGATTGTAACATTCATTTTCACTTACTTTATAATATGGTTATGTTTAATTGTGATGTTCTTAATGGTTATGTGACATTGAGACATCCATCTTGGTTGAATTGTGCTAGCTTCCTACATTCATGAATAGTTATGTCACATTGTGGTGTCAATCAAATGTGAAGGGTTTTGTCACATTGCAATGTTCATCAAGGGTTATGTTGGGTAGTGAAATTCTTGAATGACTATGTCATATTTTGACTTTCATTTTGTCTTAGTTTATGTGAAATTGTTGCCTAGCCTAATGGTTATTTCAGATTGAGACATCCATCTTGCCATGTTAATGTCTATATAACATTGTGGAATTCAGCAAATGTCATGTCACATTTCGATGTTCATTAAGGTTCTTATCACATTGTGACATTAATCAAATGTGATGTCACATTGTGACATTTATTAATGCTTTTGTCGCATTGCAAAATTCATCAAGGGTTTTTTGGGTTGTAACATTCTTCAATTGATCCAGGTGGATATCGGTGTCCACCCACCTTTTCCAGCTGGCTCAAAACAACTTTCTAGAAATTTTGATAATTTACTATTTTTAGCAGTTTTCGGGTCCTGAACTTCTGGAGTCGTTTTGAGGCCCTAAAATACGTTTTTTGGGGTATGTTGCGGTTGAAAATTTTCATCATGAAATTTTGTGCAACTGTTGTAGTCCTCAGATGGATATTTCCAATGGGATATCATACGCCTAAAACAGAGATCGTATGCAAAAGTTACAACCCTGGGAAGTTGATGTACTGACTTACCCAAACGGGGCCCACATGACTTTTGGTGCTTCATCTCCTAGGGTTAGGTTTTTGGATGATTAGGGTTTTTGAAACTCCTGTTTATTGTAAAAAGGCCTGGAGAGCCTCATTTTAATCATATTCTTGCAAATGAGAACAACCGTCACATCTCTTCTTAGAGATAATCCACCACCATTCCAGCGAGCTTATTTTCCACTGCATTTTACAGTTTCAGCTTATTTCCTTATTGAATAGAAAACTAGTTTTACTATATCTCTGTTATTCTTTGTTAAGCATCTGGTAATAATTTGTAGTCATTTCATTCTACTCATAAAATCCAGATCAGTGGTATCAGAGTAGTCTGCTCCTTGTCGTCTTAATGCATGCACCCAACGAGGTCGGAGTACAAAGAGTTGGGTCTCGAGCTTGTTTCTCTTGAGGAAAAAATCTCTCGCACACCCAAGGGACCTCTCATGATGGAGAAAGTAAAGATGATGGGATAGGATATCCTTTCAAACTATTGATTGAGGAATCCCTCACACAATAGAGGAATAAGATGATGGATAATTTCGCTCAAATCCTTCAACAGCTACCAACAGGCGATGCATCTTCTTCGAGCAGAGGCACTACCCCTTCAAGGTATAAATAAACTTTGATATTCCTATATTTGAAGATCAGATAGACACATATGATGTAGAAAAGTGGTTGAATCTACTAGAAGGGTATTTTTCTGTCCATAACTTTTCAAATAGAGAAAAGATTACTTTTGCGCTCCTCAAAGTTGTTCCCCATGTCAAATATTGGTGGGAAACTTTTTGTGAGAAAAAGGAAACAAAGGAACCCTCATTATTTATAGTCACGAACACCTGGGAATCCTTCATGGATGTTATTAAGGAACAATACTACCCTGTTGGAAGTTATGACGACTTATATTCCAAATGGACCACACTGCGGCAAGAAAGAGACCAAGCAGTGCCAGATTTCACAAATATCTTCCATACCTTACACACCAAGACGGGTATCAAAGATTCGAAGCGACATCTAGTGCTCAAGTATCATGGTGCTCTTCATAGATACATCTAGACCAAAATGGAATTTTTGGACATCTCATCCTTGGGTGCGGCCTACCGATATGCTGTCAAAATTGAGTAGAAGCTCAAACAAAAGACGCAACAATTTGGGCCGGGGAACCCCTCACAACAAAAGCCAGGAAAGGGCGGCCCCAAACCATAGAAAAAAGGACAGAGAAAAGATGGACAGTGTCAGGACAACCAGTCTAAGCCGCGAGCAAAGAAGGACACCAGAAAGATAGAGAAAGATATCGAGAAGTGGTGCGAATTCCATAAGACCCCTTGGCATAACACTGCTGACTACCACTCAAAGTAGTCGCTGGTGGCTGAAGTGAAAGCCTCTGAATCAGATGTGGGTTCTGACTCTGAGTCATAACCAGAAAGGGGAAGATGAATCATTGACGCGGAACCCAGTGCCACCGTCACTACCACCAAGCTACAGCAGGGTGAACCAAACGAGCTAGAATAAGGAGAGTGCCTATTCCATTCACAGAAGTGGGTAAACGGCACCCCGCTGCACTTCATCATTGATAATGGTAGCCAGAAGAACCTTATCTTAGCAGAGGTCATCAAGTGACTGGCCCTATTGACAATGACGCACCCACAACCCTACACCATTGGATGGCTCCACCAAGGAAGTGATCTCCATGCCAGCCAACAGTGTCGACTATCATACGACATCAAGCCCTTCAAAGACGAGGTATTGTGTGATGTTTCTCCTCTTGAAGTTTGTGATGTTCTTTTGGGCCAACCTTATTTATGGAAACTTCATGTTGTATATGATTCTAGGCCTCGTAGTGTTATTATTACTTTGAACAGGAAATTGTACAGGATACCTGAGGCTGTTCCACCTAGTGCTATTTCCTTGATCTCTGCTAAGAAATGCAGGAAGGTCATCTCTCAGATGGGGAAGTTTTTCTTCTTAATGATTCACTCTCAGAATGGGAGAAAGATCACAGCCACATCCAGGGTCTCTGCGGCTGACCTCTCCACACATCAGAAGCAAGTAGATAAGGTCATGGAAGAATACTCGAATATCTTCTCCTCACCTACCGGGGTACCTCTGCACTACCAGGTCAAGCACCCCATCGATCTGACCCCCTGCGCACCACTGCCCAATGGGCTAGTCTATCATTTCTCTCTGTTAAAGAATGAAGAGATCAAGTGACAGATCCAAGAATTTCTCCACAAGGGGCACATCCATCCCAACTCATCACCTTGTGGGAGCCCAATCGTGCTGGTATAGAAGAAAGATGGAACCTGACGACTTTGCATTGATTACCAAGCTCTGAATAAAATCACAGTCAGAAACCAGTACCTGATTCTCCGAATCGACAACCTCCTTGATCAAGTCATGGGGACCAAATACTTCAGTAAGATTGATCTGAGGTCTGGATACCACCAGGTCCCGATAGAACAAACAGATGTATGGAAGACCACCTTCAAGTCAAAGGAAGGCCTTTTTTAATGGTTGGTCATGCCCTTTGGTTTGACAAATGCTCCAGCCACTTTCATGAGGATGATGGACGATATCCTGCGACCATTCACCAATAATTTTGTAGTGGTGTATCTGGATGACATTCTCATTTACAACAAGACTTGGGTCGAACACTTGTAGCATATTCAATAGGTTCTGCACACCTTGCGGCAGCACAAGCTATATGCCAACTTGGAAAAATGCTTCTTCGGCATGGACAAGGTCCATTACCTAGGCTACATCATTGATCAAAATGGTGTACATGTAGATCCATCCAAGATCAAATTCATCCGTGACTGGACAACCCCAATCACACTCACTAAGATTCAGAGCTTCTTGGGCCTTGCCAATTTCTACCACAGGTTTATGTTGGGATTCTCTCATATTGCATGGGCCCTCATCCAAATAACTGGGGTGGTGGTAAGGAGAAATTTGCATGGGGCCGGCCTCAACAATAAGCGTTTGATGATTTGAAGCAACGCTTGTGATCAACCCCAGTAATTTCACTACCAGACCTGCAACAACCATTTGCTATTGAGATTGATGCTTCAGACTATGTTGTGGGTGTCATTCTCATGCAGCATGGCCACCCCGTCAGATACTGTGTGTACGTACCCTACTTATGAAAAAGAAATGTACTCCATTGTGAAAGCCTGTCACCAGTGGAGACATTACATTCTTGGGAGGGAGACAGTCATCCACACTAATCATAAGCCACTACTGCAGACACAAGAAAAATTGCAGAATGACCGCGATCAAAAGTGGTCCACATACTTGCAACAATTCCACCTTAACATCAAATATAAAAGAGGAAGCACCAACCGTGTCACTGATTTCATCAGCAGACCACCAGTCCCGGTGCTCACCATAGTGCTAGACTCTTGCGGCCATGATACCTCTGAATGGCCCCAACTTTATGAGACAAGCTAGGACTTCGCCACCACCTACCAAATGTTGGGTGCAAAGGAAGTTGTTGATAATTTCCATCTTCAGGATGGGTTTTTGTGTCATCTGGGCCATATCTGTGTTCCATCAAGCGAGAGAGAGAAGATGATCTGGGAAGCCCACTATAGTCGGGTTTCAAGACACTTCAGCATCGAAAATACAGTGGCGATGCTAAAAAAACATTTCTACTGGCGGAAACTTCGACAGGAGGTCAACAAGTATATCAGGTCTTGCATTGCCTATGCTATTGCCAAACCAACCACTAAGAAACAGGGCTTGTACAACCCTCTTACTACTCCTGACAGGACATGGGAATCCATCTCAATGGACTACATGTCGGGCCTCCTGTCCACCAAGCAGGGAAATGACTGTGTTTTTGTGGTTGTTGATCGCTTTTCTAAGATGGCAATTCTGGTTGCCTGAAAGAAGAGCATCACAGGAGAAGCCATGGCCAAGCTATTCTTTGAACGAGTCTGGGTACATTTTGGAATCCCACAAACCATTGTCTCATATCAGGACAATCGATTTCTCAGCACATTCTGGTCGAGCCTTTGGTCACTGCTGGACACCAAACTCACCAAATCCACGGCCTTCAACCCCCAGACTGATGGCCAAACCGAGGTCATAAATCGAATGGTTGTGCATATCCTGTGCATGTATGATTCCAAGCACCCTCACACATGGGATGAGAGTCTTCCCTATGTCCAACATAGCTACAACCGAACCCTTCATAGCTCAATTGGCCACAACCCCTTTCATGTGGGGTTGGGATTCCAACCATTGGGTCGCATATATGTTAACTTCCCCTTGTGGTCACCTCGACTGACTCCTCTCCTACTCCAACTGAGGCTGACAAAGCCACTTGGTTCATTAAGAGGATCCAACACATTCGCCAACAGGTTCAGGATATCCTACAAAAGTCCAATGACAAGTACAAGTAGCGCCATGATTAACATCGGGTGCCACATAAGTTTCAGGTGGGCGACAAAGTTTGGTTGTACTTGCAGAAAGAATGCCTTACAAGACCTCATCGGAAGCTTTGCCCACTCCATTATGAACCGTACACCATCACCAAGGTTGTGGGGGATAATTCTTTTGAGCTCAACATTACTCCTTTCCTTGGCCTGCACCGAGTGTTCAACTTGGACCTCCTTCGACCTTATTTCCCACCATTATTGGACACCACTTCAGACGTAGCAGAACAACTGACACCAATAGAGCTCAACCCCAAGTGCATACAACAGGCATCCAATGATTATATTGTGTACACATAGATCAAGGTCACTTGACAACAAAGGATCCAGCTTTATCGAGTCGTCAAAGCAAGGCAGCTCCCGCACCAAGGCAAGTGGCTCACCCGGGGCCAAATTTAGTAGCAATTTCCTCATCTGATGGAGGAAATCAACGCAATGGAGACCATTGCTTCCTAAGGAAGGAGTATTGATCTAGGTGTATATCGGTGGCCACCCACCTTTTCTAGCTGGCTCAAAACAACTTTCTAGCAATTTTGATAATTTACTATTTTTAACAGTTTTTGGGTCCTGAACTTCCGGAGCCGTTTTGAGGCACTAAACGATGTTTTTTTGGGTATGTTGCGGTTGAAAATTTACATCTTGAATTTTTTTTCAATTGTTGTATTCCTCGGATAGATCTTTCCAATGGGCTATCATACGCCTAAAACGGAGATCATATGCAAAAGTTACGACCCTCAGAAGTTGATGTACTGACTTACCCAAACAGGGCCCACATGACTTTTGGCGCTTCATCTCCTAGGGTTAGGTTTTTGGATGTTTAAGGTTTTTGAAACTCCTATTTATTGTAAAAATGCCTGGAGAGCCTCATTGTAATCATCTTCTTGCGAATGAGTGCAGTCGTTGCATCTCTTCTCAGAGATAAGCCGCCACCATTCCAGCAAGCTTGTTTTCCGCTGCATTTTACAGTTTCAGCTTATTTCCTTATTGAATGGAAAACCAGTTTTATTATATCTTTGTTATTCTGTGTTAAGCATCTGGTAATAATCTATAGTCATTTCGTTCTGCTCATAAACTCTGGATCATCAATGGTTATGTTGGATTGTAACATTCATTTTGACTTACTTTATAATATGGATATGTTTGATTGTGATGTTCTCAATGGTAATTATGCGGCATTGAGACATCCATCTTGGTTGAATTGTGCCAGATTCCTACATTCATGATTGGTTATATCACATTGTGGTGTCGATCAAATGTGATGTCACATTGTGACATTCATAAAGGATTTTGTCACATTGTGACATTCATTGAGGGTTATATTGGATTATGACATTCCTTTATGGTTATTTCAGATTGCAACATTCATATTACCATGTTAACGACTATTTCATATTGCGGCATTAATCAAATGTAATGGCACATAGTGATGTTCATTAAGGGTTTTGTTGCTTTGTGAGATTAATGACATGGGATGACACATTGTGACATTCATAATGTATTTTTTGGATTGTGACATTAATCTTGTCGTTATAATGACCATGTCGGATTGCAATTTTCATTTTGGTTTACTTTTAGGGAACTAACCTCTCTAACCCTTCACATAGGTAGAATAATATATTTCCATGTAATAAAGGCCAATATTAATAAATCTTAGCAATACGGAAGAATAAGTCAAATGTAAGAAGACCTAATAGAAGCTTTCGCTTCTAGAAGGATCTTCCTCTAGATTGTTCTTTTGGATATATAGATTTAATATAAATAGGAGTATAGGGTATGAGAATTTTTATCTTGGAGATTATTGTAATAGAGCTTTGCTCTACTGGAGGTTGCCCCCTCGAACAGGCAAGTGAACATTGCTACCAGTAATAAAGGTTCTCTTTCTGGTGTTATTCTAGTATTATTCTGATTACATTATTGTTTTTCTACCATTGTTTGTTAAATATTTTTGTTCTGCATACTATATTATATCTAGCATATTACAAGTGGTATCAGAGCACTTTCCTCGGCAGGAAATTGTGGTTTTTTTTTTCCAAGTAGACATATTCCGACGTCTTAAAGATACAAAGATCTGTTGTTACATGCATAAAACCACAATTGGGGAGTAATAAACACAGGAAATACAAGTGGTACTTAAGCGCACATCTTTTGGCAACCCTTTTAACCCCTATTGGTACCCCTTCGAGTGGTAGCACATCAGACAACACCTGTATACAGATCAGACAAGATCTCCTGAAGCACTCCATAGATAAACCAATCGGTTTCCTGACTACTATAGTTCCACCGAGAACAATACTCGAGAAGATACTCTCTAGTACCTAGGTAGTCAAGTAGTATGGCTAAGGGAACAATCTGGACTCCTTAGTTGGTGCCTTGAGATATTGGTTTGAGTATTACTATTGGACCCTACATGTATATCAAAGATATATAGCATAGGGAAAACCTTTGTATGTAGACACCCTACATACCCTAACCCTTGGGATGGAAACATAAACAAAATAGACAAGATCTGTTTATGTGCAACTATGCCTCCTGCATTCTGTTTATAAAATTATTTCACATTTCTTCCCGTTAAAAATTTGGGCATTTCAACACTGCATTATTCTTCGGATTGGAGTATAGCTCCTTATTTGAGCTCTATCCCATTGGATTCCTCTCTTTTCCCTGATCGTAGTCATACCTATCATTTTTCAACAATTGTTTTTCTCATAGACCCGACCCCTTTTTGACACCCTTATTTGGGCCTTACCCCATTGGATTCCCCTTGTTTCCCTAATCATCATGATACCCTTCACCCATAACCCATTTTTTGTGTGGTCCCACCCATCTCTTTCCATTTTCCCTCTTCATCATGGCCCACACTCGTAGCCAAGACTTGGAAGCCCGCTTCAATTCCTTTTCCTCTAGTTTCACAAAGACCTAGTCGGAAGTGAGGCATCTCAGTTCCAATATTGCCACCATCAATACAATCATGCATTCCTCCATAGACAAAAAAATGGAAACTATCAAACAGAACCTCGCTACCTAGCTTGCATCCTTGACTAACACGATCTACGCCAAGCTGAATATCCATGAAGACCTTACCTCCTCTGACCCACATTTTCACTCTAAAGGTGAAACTTCCTCCAATTCATAGACTTTTCAGTCCCATCCCTTTCAGCGTGACCTACACCTTCGACGTGTGGATGTGAACAAATTTGATGGCTCAAATACCACTAGTTGGGTAACTAAAATGGAGCATTGTTTCTCTTTGTATGGCATTACAGATGAGTTGGGCAAACTCCAGTATAGTGTTCTCCATCTAGATCAATAATGTTGGCAATCATGGAAATGGAGAAAAAATGCCCGCCAAGGGTATGTGGTTTGGAAAAAATTTGTGGCAAAGCTTTATGAACACTTTGACACTAACAACAACCATTTAGGTCATTTGACAAAGTTGAAACAATATGGCATAGTGGAAGACTTTTTAACATCTTTTGAGCAATTGGCTTTCCGCATAGAGGGCATGTCTGATGCTTTTTTTTTATAATGTTTTATCAGTGGCCTCAAGGATGAGATCTGTTCCCATGTCTTCATGGATCAGCCTTAGAGTTGGGTGGAAGCTACTAAAATTGCTAAGGAAGAACAAAAGGTTGTCTCTTCTCAAACCAGAAAACCCTCCTTTATTCCTCACCCTAAACTAGTCACTCCCACTCCTCCTTCCACTCCACTAAAGATCTAGAAATTGACCAAGGTAGAAATGGATGAACGCCAACTCAAAGGCCTTTGTTATAATTGTGATGAAAAATATTTTCCTGGGCACAAGTGTAAGGAACAAAATATTTTTATGGCCATCTCAGAGGATGTTTCTAAAGATGATGCTGAGGCCCCCCTGTGGCTCAGTCACCTGAACCCACTGACATGACCCCACCCTCCGACCCTCCTAAAGTTGAACCAGTCATTTCCCTGAATTATCTCACTGGATTCTCTGCTCCCCAAACCCTCAAGCTAATTGGTTACATCAAGCATCAAAAGGTCATCATCCTTGTTGATAGTGGAAGCACCCATAATTTTATTCATCATTGCATTACACAAGAAACTAATTAGTATATCTGTGTAGTCAATAATTTTGAATTCATTATTTCCAAAGGAGGGTCCATGAAATGTGGGGGGAGTTGTGAAAATGTGCGTCTCCAAATTGGTCAGTACCACATGAAAAATCATATGTTTGCTATCAACATGGGTGATTGTGACATTGTGTCAGGTGTTGAATGGCTAAGGAATCCGGGTCCCATTCTCATGGATTTTAAGGAATTAACCATGCAATTAAACCAGTAGGGCCAACAATGAAAGTTTCAAGGCATCACAATAGGTTCCCCTGAGATCATCAGTTCCCATCACATGGAAAATCTCCTCAAAAAATGTCATTCTGACATTATTGCACAAATCCATTCCATTCACACCACTGAGACACCCTCTGTGTCACCGAACCTCCAATCCATCCTCTCAAAACATCAAGTTGTTTTCTCTACTCCCCATGGAATTCCTCCTTCTTGTGGTGTTCATGATCATTCCATTCCCCTTGTCCCCGAAAACCTTCCTCCCAATGTTCGTCCCTATCATCATCCCTTTTCCCAAAAAAATGAAATTGAGAAAATTCTTCAAGAATTGCTCACCGCAGGAATTATATGTCCTAGTACAAGCCCCTATTATTCTCCTATGGTCATGGTCCTTAATAAATAAGAATCTTGGCGCATGTGTCCTGACTTTCATGCCCTCAACAATCTCACCATCAAAGAAAAATTTCCCATTCATGTCATTGATGATCTCTTGGATGAATTGAGTGGTGCCCAGTTCTTTAATAAACTTGATATTCGTTTTGGCTACCACCAGATAAGTATGAATGAGGAAGACATTCCTAAGAATGCATTTCAAACTAATGAGGGACACTATGATTTTTTGGTCATGCCCTTTGTCTTTTGTTGATGCATGAACATCACCATCATCATTGAAAGGAAGCTAGGATGGAGGATAACGCACCATCCAACGCATACTTAGGAGCTGATTTGGATTCCGAAAGGAGGAAATGCCTTTTTGAATTTTGAAATTATGAAAAGGATGTAATTAATGACCTATAAATGTTTGGAGGTTGAAGCCATTCCCAAAGATCCTAGTGGATTGCAATTTCTTTAATGTATGGAAGGATTGTACATATGTTGAGCCTCAATCCTTATCAACTTTGTAAATGCTCATAACTTCATAGCTAGCCTAGAAGTAGGATGCTTAATTTTTATATGATAGAAGTAGGTAGTTAGGATGGAAAGATCGAGAAGCCCCTTAATGTATATAACTTGTATTACATGCCCATTTGTTGTTCTTGTTGCTGGGTTGTTGTGAGAAGAAGAGGAGAAGATTGTGGGAAATTTGTGTATATACTTTTTATTTGAATATAAGAAAAGAGGATTGCTTCAAATGCTTTGGTTTATCTATCTCTGAGATAATTGATTGAATGAGGTTATTTTTACTGTGTTTTACATGGCCATGTATGTGTTTCATGTTTATGTGAATGAATCTTTAAGATTTTCATAAGTTTCAATTTCTTCTCTTCTGAAACATTTGGTCAAGGACCACACAGTGCCCACACAAGGAGTGTGCAGACTGGGAGTTGTTGACAAGACTCTTAAGCTCAAGAGAGATAGAGGGAACTTTCATGGAGTGAGTGAAAGGTGTGCACATATACTCTTTCAAGTATAATATCTCTGTGAAAGACCTGTGCAAGGAGTCCATAGGGCCGACACTAATAAAAAGTGTTGAAACTTTCTAAGGAAGGTGAGTGCAAGGAACGCACACATAAATTCCTTCGAGACTTCAAGTTGGAAAAACAACGCAGGTGTGCACCAGGGTCTGAACCCCCTTTCAATCTCGAATCTTAGGAGAAATAGCATTCAAATATCTCAAAGGGAGGAAGAGTCATCGAAGACTGGAAAACAACAGACAAGATCCATTCGGGAAATTGGAGAAGAGTGGACAACCATCAGATCTGGATGAGTTGCACAAGAGTTAATCGATGAAGTCCTTAGGACTTCACATGTTCATGATATTTGGAGTGTAGAGGCATTGGGACCCCTGAAGTCCCGAAGGACGGAGCAACTCGTGGTCATCCATATGCCAAGGGAATGTGTCAGTAGATCGTGTATTTCAATGGACTAGTACTACGGAGGAGATTATGAGTGGAGATTCAAGAGTGAAAGACTTCTGAAGGCCCAGAAGTTGGAATTCAATCCTGGTTGTTGATCTAAGTAGACACATGGTGGGAAGATAGGCCCTTCACAAATCTGGCATTCATAGGTATAGTAAGTTGGAGGAGTCAGGGCTTTCAAAGTCCGAAGCCCTGGAGTTCATTGTGACCATTGATTTCCTGGAGGAGGAAAGTCGTTGATCTTCGTCAGCGAAACTTACGAAATTAGTAAGTCCAGAAGGGAGCAGGTGTTGAGAATCCTCGAAGACCCAAAGAATGGAGTTCATCGGAGATGTCCATCATTGAGGACACAAATAGCCAAATTAGGAGATTGAGGGATCAAGAACTTCATAGGATTTGTGGAGTGTTTGGTGTAGAGGTTCCCGGAGGCCATACTAAGCCTTAGCCTTCGATTAATGAAGGGACACATGGAGGATGGATCTCAGCTACTCGAGTTCAGCCTTCATAGGGTTACGAAGAGATGCAATGGGAAACCACATGGAATTCCAAAGCCCGAAAAAAATCTAGGTCATCTGTCTGCCAACGCCCGAGAACTGTTGATCTGTCACTAACATATGTTCATCAGTCTACTACTTAGGAATATCTGGAGGGAGGCATTTTGAAAACCCCCAAATCCTGTAAAATCGAAGACTTTTAGGACTATAGATCACGGTGGAGATATAGAGTCGTTGATCCCACATGGAGTTCGACACTCCATTAATTCTCTGATCGAGAGGAGTGTGTTGTTTGTATGTTGATACTCTCGAAGCTCAGAGGCTCCAAAGTCCCAAATTATATGAAGTTTGAATAAATATCCCATAGTTTCAAGCACAAGGTCACATGGACTTCGTCCCTGACCAGTCAAAGCCCTATGAAAGGAAATTGGGCCAGAAAGAGAGGGAAAAGACCTGTGGAAGTGAAATTGAAGGTTCGGTGGGAACCTGTGAGCTGATCTAGCTCTTGAATTGGACAATCCTTAGACCAGGAGGTAAAGCAAGCCCAAGAGGTGGTGAGGGTCTGTGTCATTTGTAATTCTCCCTCCACTTTCCAAAGCCTCATGAATCATGTCTTCCATCCTTTTCTCTGTCATTTTGTCTTATTTTTATTTGATGATATCTTCATCTATAGTAAAACCTGGACAACCCATCTTGCTCATGTGGATCAAGTTCTACATCTACTTTCTCAGCACCAAATTTTCCTCAAAAAATATAAATTTGCTTTTGGAGCCTCAGAAGTCGAGTACTTGGGTCATATTGTTGGCAAGGAAGGTGTCAGGGTGGATCATAAGAATATTGAAGCTATACAGGATCGGCCTCGCCCGAAGACTCTCAAAAGATTGCATGGTTTTCTGGATTTAACAGGATATTATCGCAAGTTTGTTAAGAATTATGGAAAGATTGTGGCACCTCTCACTGCTCTCCTTAAAAAGAATTCTTTCACTTGGACTCCTATAGTTGATCGGGCCTTTCAAGCCTTGAAGGCGACTATGTGCACCACTCTGATTCTGGCCCTTCTTGATTTCACAAAGACCTTTGTCCTGGAATGTGATGCTTCTGGGAGAGGAATTGGAGCAGTCCTTATGCAAAATGGTCACCCTTTGACCTTTACCAACAAGAAAATGTCAGAACAACATTTGGGCCAATCAATATACGAAAAGGAAATGTTGGCTATTCTGCATGTAATGGATCTCTAGCGCCCTTATCTATTGGGGAAGTGCTTCCAAATTAAGAGAGATCATCAAAGCCTCATGTATTTTCTGGAGAAATGCCTTTCCTCCCCGGAGAAACAAAAATGGGTGACTAAGCTCTTTGGATATGATTATGAGATCATTTACAAGAAAGGCAAAGACAATGTGGTTGATGATGTTCTTTCAAGAAAATATGAAGATAAAGGGTCCCTTTTTTCCCTCTCCTTCATTGTACCATATTGTCTCCAAGTTGTTTGCCAGGAATGGTACAAGATCCCAAAATTTCGCATATGATCCAAAAATTACATGCCAATTCTCTAGTTTCCCTAGGGTACTCTTGGCACAATGATGAGCTTCACTACAAAGACCGTTTGTATTTAAGTAAACATTTACAACTTAAATCCAAGGTACTTTCTGAGCTTCATGCTACACCCATAGTTGGGCACTCAGGATTTACCAAAACCTATGACCGGGTCAAACGTTCTTTTTTCTGGTATGGTATGAAACATGAAATTCACACTTTTGTGACAAGATGTGATGTTTTTCAATGCAACAAGGGAAAAACAGTCAAATCTCCTGGCACACTACAACTGCGTCTGATTCCACCTGCTATTTGGAGGGATATCTCTATGGATTTTATTGTGGGATTACCTAAATCGAGCAACAAGTCAGTCATCATGGTGGTCGTTGATCGTCTTTCCAATTATGCTCATTTATGTGCTCTTCAACACCCATTTATCGCCTCCATTGTGGCTCAAATTTTCATGGATCATGTCTTCAAGCTTCATGGCATACCTCATTCTATTGTTTATGATCGATATCCCAATTTTACCAGCAATTTTTGGCAAGAGCTGTTCAGGCTATAGGGCACCCAATTGCATCTCAGCACAACTTATCATCCCCAGACTGATGTTTAAACTGAAGTTGTCAACAAGTGTTTGGAAAAATATTTGCGATTTTTTGCATATTAAAGTAAAAATAAGTGGGCTCAATGGTTACCACTAGTTGAATGGTGGTATAACACTTCTTACCATACAACCACCTGCATGAATCCTTTTGAAGCAGTATATGGAAAAAATCCACCTTCATTTTTCTCATACCTTCCAGGTGTCTCGAAGCGCTAGGAGGTTGACCAAACACTTACAGTTCTTGAGGCTATTCTCTGCACCCTCAAAGAGAATTTGGTCATTACCCAGAATCACATGAAGCAACAAGAAGATCAAGGTTTCTCTGAATGTCAATTTGCTGAGGGAGACCAGGTGTTTCTTTGACTACAACCTTATAAGAAAACTTCACTCAAGGCTGACCATTGTCAGAAACTGGAGCCCAAATTTTATGGTCCTTATACCGTTCTCAAGCATGTGGGACATGTGGCCTATCAATTAGCTTTGCCCAATCATTCTAAGCTCCATTCTATTTTTCAAGTCTTCTACTTAAAGAAGGTGATTGGAACTAGGTGCCAAACTCAAACCAGCCTTCCTGAGTTGGATGAAGAAGGCTCCATCTGGGTACAGCCACAAGCAATTTTGGACTAGCGTGAGCTTCATCGTCATCAACGCACCATCAAGGAAGTGTCATTCCAGTGGAAAGATACAACTACAACATATGCCACTTGGGAACCAACTACCATTTTGCATCAATTTCCTCATCTCAAGCCTTGAGGACAAGGTTATTTTTAAGGGGGAGGGCATGTTAGGGACCTAACCTCCCTAACCCCTCACCTAGGTAGAATAATATATTTCCATGTAATAAAGGCCAATATTAATAAGGCCTAGAAATAAGGAAGAATAAGTCAAATGTAAGAAAACCTAATAAAAGCATCCGCTTCTAGAAGGATCTTCCTCTAGATTGTTCTTTTGGATAGATATATTTAGTATAAATAGGAGTATAGGGTATGAGAAGTTTTGTCTTGGAGATTATTGTAATAGAGCTCTGCTCTACTAGAGGTTGCCCCCTCAAAGATGCAAGTGAACATTTCTATCAATAACAAGGTTCTCTTTCTGGTGTTATTATGGTACTATTCTAATATTGATCTGGTTACATTATTGTTGTTCTACCATTGTTTGCTAAATATTTATGTTCTACATACTATATTATATCTAGAATATTACATTTACTTTATGTGAAATTTTTTTGTTTCTTAATAGTTATTTTGGATTGCGACATTCATCTTTCCACGTTAATGGTTGTGTAACATTCTGACATTCATCAAATGTCATGTCACGTTGTGATGTTCATTAAGGATTTTGACACATTGTGACATTGATCAAATGTAATGTCACATTGTGACATTGATCAAATGTGATGTCACATTGTGACATTTTTTAAGGGTTTTGTCAGATTTCAATGCTCATCGATGGTTTGGTTGGGTTGTGGCATTCTTTAATGGTTATGTTAGATTGTAATATTCATTTTGTCTTACTTTATAATATGGATATGTTTTATTGTGATGTTCTCAATGATTATGTGACATTGATACATCCATTTGGGTTCACTTGTGTCGGATTCATGCATTCATGAATGGTTATGTCGCATTGTGGTGCCAATCAAATGTGATGTGACATGTGACATTCATAAATGATTTTGTGACATTGTGACATTCATCGAGGGTTATGTTGGATTACGATATTCCTTTATGGTTATTTCAGATTGCAACATTCATCTTGATGTGTTAAAGGCTATGTCATATTGCGACGTTCATCAAATTTCATGTCATGTTGCAATGTTCATTAAGGGTTTTGTCGCATTGCAATGTTAATGAAATGTGATGTGATGTTGTAACATTCATAACGGATTTTTTCACATTGTGACATTCAAGGAAGGTTATGTTGGATTGTGACATTCATTGAGGGTAATGTTAGGTTGTGACATTCCTTAATGGTTATTTTGAATTGTGACATTCATCTTTCCACATTAATGACCATGTCATATTGCAGTGTTCATCAAATTTCATGTCACATTGCGACGTTCATTAAGGGTTTTGTCACAATGTGACATCATTAAGGTTTGTATCGCATTGCAACGTTCATTAACAATTATGTTTGCTTGTGGCATTCTTCAATGGTTATTTCAGATGGTGAATTTCATTTGGATTAATGTGAAATTGGTGTGTTTCTTAATGGTTATTTTGGATTGCAACATTCATCTTGCCACATTAATGGTTGTGTAACATTGCGTCATTGATCAAATGTCATGTCACATTGCGATGTTCATTAAGGGTTTTGTTGCATTGTGACGTTAATCAAATGTGATATCATACTTCATCATTTATTAAGTATTTTTTTGAATTGCATTGTTCATCAAAGGTTTTGTTGGGTTGTGACATTATTCAAAGTTATTTCAAATTGTAACATTAATTTGGGATTACTTTATAATATGGATATTTTTTATTGTGATGTTATCAATGATTATGTGGCATTGAGACATTCATCTTGGTTGACTTGTGTCAACTTCCAACATTCATGAATGATGGTTATGTTACATTCATCAATGATGGTTATTTTAGAATGTGACATTCATCTTAGCAAATTTTATGTCAAATTACTACATTCGTTAATGGTTTTGTTGCATTGTAGCATTTGTCAAGGGTTATGTTGAATTGAGTTTGGTTGACTTTGATTGGCCATAGATGACATCCCTCAAAGGTTATGTGAAATTGAAAATTTCATCTTCATTATACTTATGTCAAACAACTATGTTACCAAATGGTTATGTGGCATTGTGTTGGTCATTAGGGTTATTTCACATTGAATGATGAGGGTTTTGTTGAATTGTGACATGTTTCTTAGATTATATTGGATTATGATGTTACTTAATGGTTATTTCATTGATTGTATGAGTATATATAATATATGAAAGGTAAATCCTCAATTAATAATATAATTTTGAATATGTTTGACAATTATGGTTGACCATGGTTGACTATATTAACATTTGTTAACTATGTTTGACTATAGTTCAATTTGGTTAATTATGGTTGTCTACACCTCACCATAATGACATCACTACATTCATCTTAGTTAATTTTATGTCAAATTGTTGCATTTCTTAATGGTTTCATTGCATTGCAATGTTCATGAAGACTCATGTCACATGTGTCACATTGAGTTTGGTTGACTTTGGCTGGTCATACTTGATATTCCTAAATGGTTATGTGAAATTGTGACATTCATCTTGGATAAGTTGCTTTCATGAAGGATCTATGTAACTTGATTATTGAGAACATTCCAAAAACATTCTTCACTATTGAGGTACCATGTTTAAAATATTGTATCATTATTCAAGTACCATGTTATTAATTAAACATTGATTCCCACCTAAACTATGTAATTCATGTGTCACATGTTTTTGTTATAAATTTTATTTAGAATAATTTTAATTGAAGTGTTATAAAAGGGGGATTTGGGAAGTAGATTAAAAAGTTATCCTTAAAATTATGGATTATTGATGAACTTCACAATGCAAAATAATAAACTTGGTTAACCTTAATATCAAATATTCATTCATTCATTTGTTTGCATTAACAATAATATATTATTTTCAAAGTTGTTAGCTTAATAAAATCTTATGTTGAAAACATCTAATGGAAATCATATTGCACAAAGAGAATCTTGGTATTACATTTTATAATCATATTAACATAATTAACATGGTTATCAAATATTCATTCATTCAATCTTATGTTGGAAGCCACTAATAGAAATCATATTGTACAAACATAATCTTGTTATTACATTTTGTATGCATATTGCAGAAAGAGAATCTTGGTATTACATTTTATATGCATATTTAATAAGCTCATTGTACAAAGAAAATCTTGGTATTTCTTGGTATTACATTTTACACTCCCATAGTTTGAAGTTTGTTTTTTTCCAAAATATTATGATAAAAAGGTTAAAAGTTTTTCGACATTATTAGTAGTAGTAAAAATATAAATTTCTTAATTTAAAATAAGAGATAAGAGATAAGCTTCATAAAAACTTTTCAATAAATTACTTGTTATTCGTATAAAAGAAGGTAATAGTCTCAATGGACATTCATAACCTCGATCGATCATTAGTAATATAAGAGTGGTAATTTTATTATTATATATATATATATATATATATATATATATATATATATATATATATATATATATATATAATCCTTTTTATTAATAAATTTTATTATTTCAATTCTAATTTATTAAAATTTTGAATTTATTATAACATTTAAAATAAGGGATAAAAGTTTATAAAAACTTTTCAATAAATTATTATTTATTTTGATCTCAATATAAGAGAAAACAATAGCCTTAATAGACATTCATAACCATGATCACCAATAATATAAGAGTGATAATTTTGTTATTCATTTATATTTATTTTTATTTTTATGCAAACACATTATACTATTTTTTTTATTTCTATACTTTTTATTAATAAATTTTATTTTTAAATTCTAATTTATTGAAAAAAGTTAAATTTATTATGATATTTTGGAAAAAAAATATAAAAAAATATTATTATGAATTTCTATACAAAATTATATAACTTAAAAAATATTATTATGGATTTCCATACAAAATTATATAAATTAAAAATTGATTAATAGAAACAAAATTATATAATTTAAAAGTTGATTAATACTATTGATTTTTAATTAACTATATATCCAAATTTATTGTAGTTTTTGTGGTTCCTTCTTCATTTGTTTGCAACGTTTTTCTTTAAATCGTAGAGATGGAGCTTTCAATGCAACCATGAAGTGGAAAAAACATTCATTATATATTTATTATAAACCCTTAACCCTTGGAATTATAAACTCTTAACCGACCCTTTTAAAGAATAAAATTTGAGAAAAGTTTTTATATTAAAAAACATTTTTTAATAAATTTAGGATTAAAATAAATTTAAGTGAGTTAATTTCTTTTTATTTTTTCAAATATATTATTTCTATAGAGGGTGTAGTTTTTTCTTTAGATGATAAAGAGTTTGGGGTTAAGCATCTTGCAAATGGGAAAGCTAAGTGTTATCCCCGATATCTAGGGATAACTAGAAGATCATGTCTCGAGGCCCACATGGTCCTAGACATGGAGTACCGAGAGCAGGAGTGACTTGAGCATGGCCCTGGAGGGCCCATCTTTCTTCTTCTCAGCCAGACTTGTCCTGTCAGCAGTAGCAGCATCCATCACCACCAGCCTGGGCTTGCATCGGAGAGGACTCTTGCTCCATGAGGTAATTGGTCTGAGGTATCATGGTATGTGTCATATTTGTTTGTTATAACCTTCTTATATATGCATTAGGTTCCTTTCATTTCTGATGACTACTTGGATCTTACACTAATCCACTTGACCACTATTGGGGTGATTGATGGGGTAACTTAGCAAGCTGGTATTCATGGGTTTTGGTTAGCCACCAAGGGGGATTTGCAGAGCCATCGTCCGCTCCCACCATCTTATCACTTTTACATCTTAAACCCCGCTCATCCATCCCTTTCCCCTAGTCTGGCCATTAGGATGACCTCTCAGGGTACACTTTGTCTTGTGGGAAGAAGGGGCTAAAAGCCCAGGGGGTAAAAGCAGCTGGTAAAAGATAAAAGCCATAGAAAATAAAACCTAGAGATGCTTCGCCTAGGGGATCCCCGAGAAGGCAATAAAAAGCCTCTCAATAAGAAACTAAGGGACCCTAAGAAAAAATGATAAAATAAATAAATGCAAGACCTAACCAAGAGGATGTGAGGTCTCATCACGAGCCGGCCCATTATGTTCATAGGTATTTAGCAGTATGACATTGCCACTATCTAGTCACCAAACCAGGGCAGTGACCTTTGGTTGCATGGCCAAAGGAAAGGGGGTCTCATCACGAGCTAGCCTTCTCATTTCTGCGAAGATACTAGTGGGTAACGCTGTCAGCGCTGGCCACCAAGCCAAGGCAGTGTCCTCTGGTTAGACCTTGTAGTAAAAAAAAAGTAATAAAAGAAAGATAAGGCAATAAAGGGCTTGGAAAAATTGCATCCATGATGGGTACAACTCGCCTCCTACAAAGGCACCCACAGACAACACCAACCCTTGGTCTTACTATGAATGGACATCCCTAAAAAAAACATATCACCTCATTACACATGGCTTGAATAATCCTTTAAGGAAACTTTCCATCTCTTGTGGGTATTAGCCCAGTAGGTTGTCCTGTTGTTTTCCTTAGCTTTGTATAGTAGATCTGTGTAATATCTTTGAGCTCTTAGAGGATATGTTAGGGATTTCATGCATATGTTTGATAACTTTAATGATGAAATATGATTTTCATTGCTATGATATCTAGGACTGATGAGCCCATGGAGAGCGTAGTCTTTGATGTGTAGGACCTTGCCCGGTGGACAGGTATCAGAGGATCGGTGCACATGGGGAGATGATTAGCTCGGACCTCCATGGGGCTGAAGAGCCCATCAAATGGTTGTTGGGATGGCAAAGGCAGGACAGAGTTGTGACAAGCCCTTGCATGAAGAAGAATAAGGACGCCCTCATCAGGACGCTTTGGCAGAGATTGACCTATAAGGGATCATCCCCTGTAGGTGGTATGATGGCTTTGATGGACAGGACGCCACCAGAGCAGACTGGACATTTCCTGGAGGATGTAGCAGTGTGTTTGGACCTTGTGGCACGTGTGGCAGCTTGCAGGAGGCCCAGAAGGGCCAACGTCTTGTCTCTTGGATGCTGATCATGCCCAAAAGGGGCCAACGTCCCCCTCAAATGGGCCTGACGTCTCCTATTTTAGATCTATTTTGACATTTTAGCATTTTAAGTGACAAATAATGAAATATTGTAAAGTCAGCCTTGTCGGTTGTTTTTAATGACCTATTTATTAATTAAAGGTCATAGATATGATATAAATTGAGGACGTTTTAGCCTCATTTGGACATAACACAACTTACTCTCTTGTGAGAGACTTGCTTTTAGCTCTTGTCTTGGTTACTTTTGTCTTTTGGAGTTGAGGCGCTACATCTTGGAGGATCATCTTTTGCATGTGCATGGTGCTTGTTATCATTGGAAGGTGTTACAACTATGGTTTGATTATGCTCTTCATTGATTTGTAAGTAAATTTTGCATGCAAAACTTCTTTATTGAATGGTTGTAGGTAGAATTGCTTACTCTTATAGTTACATTGTTATTATTTTCTTAATCACTAAAACCCTAGGGAGCCAACACACAAGTAGGTTGTGGCTTCATGTCCCCATGATAATAGCTTATCTAGCCATTGATTAAATAAGGTTTAGCCTAGCCATAGCTACACTAACCTTTCTTTTTTCTGAGTTAGTTTGAAGCATAGATTGAAGAAAGAAGACGTCCTAGGCCTAATTTGGTTTACACCTAGGGTTTGGATTCTAGGGTTTGAAAAGCCTTGTCCCCAAGAAACACTTTTCAGCCATAGATCTATGTTTTATAGCTAGTCGTTTTGCCAAAGAGTCTTAAGGAAAGAGGGAGGATCATGAGGCCTAGCTTTAGCTACACTGGAATGAGCCTCCTCCCCTTAGGGTTTTGATTTGGTGGCCCTGCCATAGCAGCACCATTAAACCTAACCTTCTAGTCCTTAAGTTTAAGTCCTTCCAAGCCATTAGCTTCTCTCCATTTGACTCCATTAACCCAAGGCACTAGTCTAAGAACAAAACGTTGAGGTTTGTTGTGCTTAAACACTCTTTCAAACTCTTTAAATTTGAAACCCTAACTAACCCTAACGTCTAGACTAACCCTAATTGATGATGACGTCTTGCCTATTTTTAAACTTGTGTTTGGACTAAAAGTTGTGGCTGACTCATCTCTTGATAGCCATAAAGGTTTTAGGCATTTTCATTGGTTGATTTGTCAAAACGTCCACCTCTTTGACTAGCTAACCCTAACCCTAAAACAACAACAATATAAGGTGATGTCACACTTGTTAAAAACCCTGTTTGGCCTTAAAACGTTTTGACATTGTCACCCCCTTTTGTTAGACTTTGAGTTGTTGATTACTTTCATAATCTTACTTGACAAAACGTCCTTCTCTTTGTCTTTCAAACTAACTTGATTTAGGGATGATGTCACTTCTGTAGCAGCAGCAATATTGATGACGTCAAGCCTCTTTTAACCATTATTTAAGTGTAAAACTTTTTGATTTGGTTGGCATTGAAGTATAGATTACTTTCTTGGGCTTATTGTGCAAAACGTTCACTTTTTGCCTTCCAAAAACTAGTATAATTTAGGGCTGACGTCACCCCCAATCTGCAATAGTGACGCAGCAAACATATTTATATATGAGCAGATTTATGATATTTGTTGCATTATGATAATACAAAGATTTGACTTTACACATTGAATGCCGATATCTCTTGTGTATTTATTTAAGAAGTGATATAAAATATAAGTGTTTAATGCAATCATTGACTTCGTCAATAATTACATGTATTAATGATCATATATGTTAAAGATAGTCATTGATATTGTGAAGTACTAACCACTGTTTTAGTTTTATTTGCCTTGTCTTGCAAACAGGTGCCATTCGGTGGAAGATCTTCTCATTGACTATCATCTTGGCAGTAATTTGTGAAGGGAAAGCTTGACTCAGCCTTTGAGCCTTTAACCTTTGCCCCTTTCCTTCAACTCCCCAGATTACTAGGGACGTCTCCCTTGGGATTAGCCACCCTAAATAGAAAGAGCTCCCCATCGAGGTGACAGTGGGTGGGGAAGCTCCTGTTACGCCAGTTTGAGCCTTGACTCCAGCTATCTAAACCTTTCCTACAAACTGAGCGATAACACTAAGTATATTGAAGGTTACCAAGCTGAAATTTTTAAAATCGGAGGGCATATCCTTATCCCTCACATACACAAGCTCTTTAATTTAGAAGTCAACCAGGGATTCCCTAAACCCTGGATGCAAAGCCTCATTGTTCTTATTTTTAAAAATGGAGATAGAAACACTCCCTCTAATTATAGGACCATTATGATTAGCCTGATTTTAGCTAAGCTTTATGGAATTATTTTGGAAAAGAAGATTAGCCTTTGGCTAGAAAGTCATGGTAAAAGAGCTAAAGTCTAGGTTGGGTTTAGGAGATATCATTCAATTTTGGACCATCTTGTTACCTTTAGGATCATTGCAGAGGAGTTCCACAATACTAAAACCAATCTTTTTTGTTGTTTTGTTGACTTTAGTTCTTTTGACATGGTTCCTAGGAAAAACCTTCGGAATAGGTTGGAAGAGATAAAAGTGCTTTTGGAGTTGAGGATTGCTGCAATAAGGATGTATGAGAACATTATTGCTAAGTTTAAAAACATCGAGGGCTAGTCGAAAGAGATTAACTGCAATATTGGAGTCAAACAAGGTTGTCCCTTGTCCCCTACCCTTTTTGGCATATACATTGACAAGTTAGAAGATTGTTTTGAAAAAGTAGGTTGTGTGGGCCCTACTCTAACTGGTATAGTCATCAATCCTCTTCTTTATGCTAATGATATCATTCTTATGCAAAGGAGTCCCCATGATCTTGAAAACCAACTAAGAATCCTTAAGGTTTTTTGCTCCAATATGGGTATGACTGTTAACACTGATAAGACTAAGGTCATGATTATTAAATCCAATAAAATCACTTATGATACCTTCATAAATGAAAACAACAACTTAGAGGAGGTCGCTTCATACAAATATCTTGGAATTGATATTCACCACAAGCTCAACTGGAATTATAGCATTAAGAAAATGATTATTGGGGGATGTAAAGCTTATTATGAGATTGGAAAAAATTGTAATTTAGTCGATCTTTGGATTTGGGATAAGAAGAAACTCATCTTTGAGACTCTCGTTACACCTATTATTCTTTATGGATGTGAAGTATGGGGTTGTAGTATCTCTCGTGAATCTTGGAGAAATATAGAGAAAATACAAAAGAATTTTATAACGTATAATCTCAAAATTAAAGGAAATACGCCCTATCCCATCCTCCTCTTAGAAACAAGCCTCTCCCCCATTGAGAGCATGGCTATGACTAGATACCTAATGTATAAGAACAAGTTAAACAACATGGAAGACAATAGGCTTCCTAAAATTGCTTCAAAATTGAGTCGTAACCACCCTCGACTCAAGCGAGGATGGCATAAAGATGCCCAATCTTGGCTAAACTATTGGAGAATCATGGAAGACACCATTTTGCAGAATAAAAATATTATTAAAAATAACATCAAATCAAAATTTAAGGAGAAAATGTGGTCTGATAAATAGTTAGAGGAAAAAATAAAGTTAAGGTATTATAAGGATGCAATCAACCCTAACCTAGAAGATAAAAATTATCTATATGTTTTGACAAGTGTAAAGAAAAAAATAAGCATTGCTAAGATAAGAAAAAATTCCCATGAGGTCCATAGTGAAACTGGGCGTTGGTCAATTCCTAAAACACCATGGGATGAAAGAGTGTGTCACCTTTGTGAAACTAAGAAGGTTGAATATGAAAAACACTTTTTCTTAGATTGTCCAACCTATAACCAGATTAGATTTCATTTTCAAAATATTTGTCACACTACCAAGCTTCCTAACCTCTTAACTCAACAAAACTATGGTGATCTTGGAAAACTTTTCTTAATGATTTTTGAGCACAGAAACAAAATTCTAAAGAATCACAAGTAATCACTTACCCTCTTAAGGTTTGATACGCCAATTCAGTCTTAGTGGAAGTTAATCATCATCATCATATAAACTATTTTATTTTTATATTTCTATTTTATTTTTAATAATTATAGTTTATTTTTTTTAACTTTTAAAGATATATTTATGATATTTATATTTATATTTTATATTTTCAATCTATTTAATATATGATATTTAAATTTAAAATATATTTAAATTTTATCAATTTTTTTTTTTTTTTTTAATTTAAAGATGATGATGATTAATGTCCACTGAGACCGAATTGGTTTATCCTAGCTTAAGAGGGTAAGATATTACTTGCAATTATTTATAATTTTGTTTTTGTGCTCGAAAAACATTAATAGAAGCTTTCCAAGATCACCATAGTTTTGTTGAGTTAAAAGGTTAGGGAGGTTGGTACTCTCACAAATATTTTGAAATTGGGATCTAATGTGGGTATAGGCTAGACCATCTAAGAGAAAGTGTTTTTATCTCCAACCTTCTTAGTGTCACAAAGCTGACCAATGCTCAGTTTCACTATGAAGCTCATGAGAATTTGTTCTTATCTTAGCAATGCTTTTTTTTCTTTACACTTGTCAAAAAAAGATATAATATAAATCTTCTAGATTAGGGTTGATTACATCCTTATAATATTTTAATTTTCTTTTTTTCTAACTTTTTATCACACTACATTTTCTCCTTAAATTTTGATTTGATAATATTTTTAATAATATTTTTATTCTAAAATTATATCTTTTGTTTTATAATATTTATATTTGTATTATTTAGTTTCATTATATTTAATATATAATATTTAAATTTAAATTATATTTAAACTTTACCAACATCCACCACCACAAAATAGTATAAGGAAAATGAAAAATGTCTACTTAAATTAAAACAACATCAACCATTTACAAGGTCAACTCACAATAAACATAATATTAAAATGAAAAGCCTAAATATAACAACAAGGCGTAACCATCACAAGGTAAACTCACAATAAACATAATATTAAAAGGAAAAGCTTGCATATAACAAGACGTAAAAGCAATAAAGTGAACTCTAAATAAAACATATCGGGAAAAGCATGAATAAAGAAAGAATAGAAAGTAATCATGCGAACTGCAGAGAGAGGGTGGTCATCTCATAAAATTCAAACGCAACCATGCCCTCTCAACTTTAGAGAGAGGGTGGCCATGAGGATTGATTTTTTATTGATTTTTGACGAGGACTTTTTAATTCATCGTGGCTACGCATCTCATCTCTCTTCTAGTAAAAAGGACTTTTTGAATTTAGTAAAAGCACTTTTCATACTCCATCCTTTATTAGTCTGTGCTGAAGGTAAGGAGAGACTCTAGCATTTTATTGGACGTTGACTGTTTATTATTTCATATTTGACTTTTAATAAATAGATGATATTTATAATTTTTTAGGATAGTTTGTAATTTCTTTTATTAAATATTTTACGAAAAATTATTTATTTATGATTCTATTGGTTATAACATTTTGAATTCTTATTATAGGCTTCCCTCCTTTCAATGTATGTTTTTTCATTTTCTATCTTAACTTTTTGTTATGATTTGGAATATGCAATTTTTCATGATTTAGAATATGCATTTTTTTCATTCTTCACATTGTTACATTACCCTAAGTTCGTAAGTTATAAGATCGTTATCCTTCCGCTTTGTTACTCGCACTACATTAACATTAATGCTTGTCACATTAACACTTTTATTCTAGTCACCGTACCCGAATTTCAATAAAATTTCAATGTTTTGGATTTAAATAGTTTTTAAAGAGTCACAAATGCGGCCACCGTCTCCCATCTCCACCCATCGCCTAGGGCCTCAACAATACTCAAGAGGGCCTCAACAATATTGTAGGAACAAAGCCATAAAACCACACTGGAACAAATGGCAAGACTTTTCTTTTTTCCTTCTGTCAAGAACCCATACCACGCTATACCTTGTTGCACAGGAGAAAGTACAGATAAGCAATTGATTCAAGATTGGTTAAGCATTTCCTCACTCGACACTACTAGTTCCTTACCCAGGAGTAGCAAATCCACCACAAGCAGTGAAGATACATAGCCATACAACAACAGGTACATACATAGTTCCACATCCCACACACG
>ML798035.1:285169-296712 GCA_009831015.1 Picea engelmannii | reverse complement strand
TGTGGGTAGTAGTTGGAGGAATGGGATAGGGTAATGCCATATTTGAAACAAAATTCTACCAGGGCATAAGAGCTGAAAGCTTTGGCATTATCTGTAGTGATCTTGGAAGGGGCACCGAACCTAGTTATGATTCGGTCTTCCAAGAAACTCATGACTACTTCCTTGGTGGCCTTCTTTGTAGGAATAGATTCGACCCATCTGGTGAAATAGTCTGTAGCTGTTAGGATCCACCGATAGCCATTACTTGAATTGTCTTTGAATTCACCAATAAAATCCAAACCCCATTGCTGAAAGGGTGCCTCTACTATCATTGGTTTTAAGGGTTGTGCTAGGAGTTTTGGTTTGCCAGAGAAGTACTGGCAAGGTTGGCAAGATCGAACGTGCTGGTAAGTGTCTGAAAAAAGCGTTGGCCAATAATAGCCGGCCCTCGAAATCTTATGGGCAGTAGTACGAGTAGCAAAATGTCCACCACAATGCCCAGAGTGCAATTCTTCCAATATCTTCTTTGCCTCTTCTTTGTTCACACATCGAAGTATAACACCATCAGGATTTTTCCACCCAAGTCCATCTTCAGTCAAGCAATATTTCATAGCTCTCAATCTCAAGGCCCTTCTCTTGTAGTCCACTAAGTGATCAGAGCAAGACAAGTTCTTTAGATAATAAACGATATCGGAATACCACTCGTCATGTTCTAGTTCACTGATCATTACATTTACTTGCTCACTCTCACCCATCTGTATGGCTTCTTGGTTGCTCTCGGTCAGCATTTGGGCTAAACCTTGTCCCTTTATTATCTTGGTGGGTTTTATTTCTAAGTCATACTCCTGGATTTTGGAAACCCACTTCCCTCGAATACCCATGCAGTCTTGTTGTGATAAGACGTCCTTCACAGCTGGGTATGGGACATAAGCCTTGATTTTATTGTAACCGATGTAGTTCCTGAAGTGTTTGAGGGACTTGACCAAGGCATAGGCTTGTTTCTCTGTGATGAAGTAGTTTAACTCTGAGTCTCTTAGGACTTTGCTCATAAAGGCCACGGGGTGTTCATAGTTATCAGCATCTTTTTGCATCAGGACACCTGCAATAGTATCCTGGTATGCAAACGAGAATATTATGTAATCCCACGAGAAATCAGGACTAATCAAGACAGGGGCTTGGGAGATAGCATTTTTTATGTCTTCAAAGGATTTGTTGGTCTCATCTCCCCCCCTGAAAGCAACATCCTTTTTTAGCAAAGCGCTCAAGGTTTTATCCTCTCAGCAAAATTTGGTACAAATCTACGGATGAAGTTAATTTTTCCGAGAAAAGATTGCAAAGCTTTTCTGTTGGCTGGAGGGCGGACATCCTTTATCGACTGGACTCTTTCTGGATCAATGGAGACTCCTCCTTGTGAGGCCACATGTCCTAACAGCTTTCCTTCGTCAATCCCAAAGATAGACTTCTTGGGATTCAGTGAGATACCATACTTTCTGCATCGCTCAAAAACAATCCTCAGGTGAGAAAGATGGTCTTTCCTATCTTTGGACACGACTGTAAGGTCATCTTGGTAAATTTCTATGATTTTTTGTATGAGGTCTCTGAAGGCAAAGTCCATTGCTCTCTGAAAGGTGGCACCATCGTTCATAAGACCAAACGGCATCCTTAAGTACATAAAAGTGCCCCAAGGTGTAGTTAATGCAGTTTTGAGTTGGTCTTCTCTTTTCAGTAAGACTTGGTTGTACCCTGAGAACCCATCTAGCATAGACATCATCCCCACCCTTGTAACCCGCTAAAGCAAATGTTCCATGTTTGGGAGGGGATAATTATCCTTTAATGACAATTGGTTGAGGTTGCGGAAATCAACACACAGGCAGATGTCACCATTTTTCTTCCGAACAACCAAGTTTGACATCCAAGAAGAATACTTGATAGGGGCTATGATACCAGCATCGACCATATTTTGGAGCTCCCTTTGTATTTGGCTTGCCAACTTTGGATTGATATGCCTCAGCTTTTGTCGGAATGGTGTGGCCCCTTCTACCAAGGGTATGGCGTGTTGGATGACATCCCCCCTATAGGCCTTCAAATCATCATAGTTCCAAGCGAAGGTATCTATGAATTCTCTGATGAGCGCTAGTATTTCCTTTCTTTCCTTTTCGGTGGTGCCCTTTCCTATTTTGACCATCCTTGGATCCATCTCTGTACCGATATTGAATTCTAGGGCTTCTTCAACTTGTTTGTTGGCTCTCTTTCCCTTAAAAACATCATGCCTGTCAAAAAGGTTTTCTAGGGGAATACAGCCCTTTGGCAAGGTATTGCTTTGCAGGTTAATAACTTCCAGAGCCATAGAATCGGCCAGGAGAGCAACTTGCGAATCGGTAAACTCTTTGTTGTTCTCCATGAATCTGATAATTTGATCATCATCCTCAAAAACCTGCCAATGTTCCAAATTGTCGAGAACAAAAGGCCTAAAAAGAACCTCCATCTTGCATAGGTTGTGAAAAGGTCCTTCACATGGTTGTAAAGTAGAAGCAGAGACAGCCAAAGCATCAGCCACATGGTTTTCTTCTCGAGCAACGGCTTCGATTGACACTTTTCTGAAGGATTTTGAAAGGGTTTGAGCCACATCTCAATACTTTTTCAATTTTTCATTTTTAGTGGCAAATCTCATCAAAACTTGCGACACAATGAGGTATGAGTCCCCTTTTACTTCTAGGATTGTAACACCTTTGTCAATTGCTAAATTGAGACCCAGAATCAAAGCTTCATACTCAGCAACATTGTTGGTGCAACAAAATTCCAGCCTATATGAATGGTAAAAGACTTCACCCGAAGGAGCTGTTAAAACTACTCCAGCACCCGATCCAGAGCTTGAGTGTGATCCATTGAATTCTAAGGTCCAGATTCCTTCGGCCTCTTCAACGACATCCACATCTAACTTCCCTTCTTGGATGAACCAATTATCAAGGCCATTATCGATGCATAAAAGTTGGTCACTTGGCTCATTAGAGGTTTCAACCGGGGAGCCAACGAGAGGCTCATTGTAGATGGTAAAGAAACCCCTTTCAGGAAGAGGGATGGTCGCTTTGGAGAGTTGTTTATGAATACTTCCATTCAAATGCTCTATGAGGTCTTTGTGAAGAATAACCCCTAAATTATTTACAGCATCTACGACGACCACATTTATCAAGAAAGGAGCATTGGGGCATGAGTTAAAGGCCACCTCGAGGTTGTTAATGATCCCTCTTGCAAAGTCACCTCCGGTATTTGTTTGTGAGAGGGTCAGACCCAATTGATACATAACTTCCTCCATCATCATGTTAGTTGTGGCACTTGGGTGCAGGAGACAGTTGTGGAGGAGAGAGTCTTTGACTTGGAGAGTGACATAAAAAGGTATGAACTCACCAATTTTGGAGAAAGGATGTCCCACTTGGTGGATAAAAAGAGAGAAGTCTTCCGAAGGATTCTGCTCAATGTTTTCAGGTAGGACAGTTTCAATCTTGTCCTTAGGAGGGATCTTTTTCAGAGGGGGTTCTTGGGAAAAGGCAATGCTTTCACGGGAAAGACTCCATTTTCTTTTAGTGGGAACAGGTTTGACTTGGAGAATTCTTGGAGACTCAGGTTCCATGACAAGTTTATTACCAGGGTCCCATAGGTCAAAATTCTGTGAAAAATCCATCTGATGAATGTAGTCTTCAAACTCAAGGTTTTTCTCAATCTGAAAGGATAGGTCTTGTGCTTCCTCTAAAGTTGCAGGTGACCGGTCCCTGATTTTGAACTGTAAATCCCCTTCCAAGGAGGACAAGAAATGACCGAGAATAGCTTGTTCTGAGCCTACCTTTGATCGGACCTTTTTGAGGAGAAGGTTGAACCTATCACTGAAATCTCTAATACCTTCACAAGATCCTCTGCAAATGCCAAGGTATTGGGAGAAGGAATCCTGTGAATGCTCACTATTGCACCACCTTATTCTGAAGGCCTTTTGTAGTTCTTCAGGGTTTTTTATGCTTCCTTTAGGGCACCTATGGATCCAAACTTTAGAATCCCCTACAAGGGAGCTTGCAAAGAGCCTCATGAAGACATCAAGGTGTTCTTGACCAGCCAAATGAAAATCAAATCTATCACAGAATTGGGTCCAATGTGAGTTTCCAGGGATACCTTTTCCTGAGAAAAGTGGTAGCCAAGAATTTGCATCCTTGGGTAAGTCATGCAGCCCCCCTTGGATGTTACGAAGGTCGAAACAGTTGAAACTCTCTGAGTAAAACCATTTGTGAGGATCAAGATTAATCGGGGGTGCAGAGCTTGTTAGGGTGACAGTGGCCACAGTAGAGGGATTTCAGTATTGTCGCCCACTACGGGTCGTCATTGGTGGAGTCGCCAGATAATTTACTTGAAATTATCAAAGAAAAGGGGGAAAAACACCCTAGTGGAGTCGCCAGGTAAGCTTGTAAGAAAAGGTCTTTCAGGCAAGGCTTACCGAAAAGGTTTGTCGTTTGAGGAGAATTGACTCAATGTTCCCCGGCAACGACGCCAAAATGTTATCGCACGGTTTGTAGCTAGGTCAAAAGGCTAGAAGGTAGAAGCCAAACTGGCGTAACAGGAACCTACCCCACCCAATGTCACCATAATGGGGAGGTTCTTTCTATTCAGGGAGGTTAGCCTAGGGGAGACGTCCCCGGTAACCTGGGTTTTTGAAGAGGCCAAAGTATAAAGGTCAAGGTAAAAGTTCCTCCTCACAGGTTACCACCAAGATCAGATAGTCCGGCTAAACAGCCAATAAAGAAGTGTATGCCCAAATGAGAACACTTGCCCGAAACAAGACAATAGCAAAACAATATATGCAGGCTATAATTCAATGGGTTAGTACTTCATATGACTCTCTGATATCAATATATAAGCAATTAAAACAATAGATATCAATGAGATCAATGTCAATTAGTATAGCAATGGAATAGTATCAATTCACCAATAAATATTGAGATGATGTAGCCAATAATGTATTTAATCAATCCCTTATTCAATAGATGCTCTTAAACCATCATCTAATTGCTTATCAAAGACAAATGTTGCGTCAAGATGGAATATCCAAGTATGACGTCAGCCTAATTAAGGTTAGCTAGTTAGTTAGGGTTTCAAATTTAAGAGTTTTAAGTTGTTTGAGCACTATCACTTCAACGATGTGGATCTGAAATCAGTGCCTAGGGGTAAATGGAGTCAATTAAAGAGAGGACGCAAAGTTGAAGGGATAAAAGGCTAAGGACAAGAGGGAAGGGTTCTAAGGTGTTGCAATGGCAGGGCCCTAGAATCAAAACCCTAGGAGAAAGAGGCTCACTGCGGTGTTGCTTAAGCAAGGCCTCGTGCTCTTTCCTCCTTCCTTAGGTCAAACTTGGCAAAACGGCTAGCATAAAGGATGAGTCAAGACAAGAGAGTAGGGTGAGGGAGAGTGTTGCAATGGCAAGGCCCTATCACCAAACCCTAGAAGCAGGACAGCCCTAGGTGTAGATAACCTAGGCCTTGGACGTCTCCTCCTTCTTAACTTATAAAAGTACAGCTAGCACAAGGGGAGAAGCAAATAGAGTGTAGCAATAGCTAGGCTCTTTCTTCCTTCTTCAATGGCTAAATATTTCTCTTTTAGGGGACATGAAACAAGGACCTACTTGTGTGCTTGTCACCTAGGGTTTTGAATCAGCAAATTTATAATAAATGCAAGAATACAAGCCTACAACCATTCAATTAAGAAGTTTTGCAGAAAATACACTTACATATCATGAAGAAATAGCAATGCAAACCCTAGTTGTAAACCTTCCTTCAAGAGAAATGCCAAAAATGCCAAGAAAATCCTTCATTCAACAAGTGCGCCTCACTTAAAAGATGAAATACCCCAACTAGGGTGCAAAAATCAGATCTCACAAGATAGTGAGTTGTGTGTTATGTCAAAATGAGGGAAAAACTCCTCAATATATATTGTATCATGACCTCTAATTAAAATTAGGTCATTAAAAATAGCCGACAAGGCTACAAACCAAAATTATACTGTTTTTAAATTAAATTGTCAAATCAAAGCCCTAACTGAGCTTAAGCAAGACGTCAAGCCCTACTGAGGGAGAAGTTAGCCCTTTTTAGGGAAAAATGCAGCACAAAATGACAAAACATTGGCCCTCTTTGGGCCTCCCAATCATGCCACACGTGCCAACTGCCCTGTCAAACTGTCACACGCTCAAGGTGACGTTAATGGCTCCTAGGTGACGTCCTGGGCCATCAAAGGGAAACGTTCCACTGGAAGTGGGTCAACCCCCCTGGGCTGGGCTCAGCCAAAGTGTCCCTGATGGACGTCCTTCTTCTTCTCATGTGCAAAAGCTCGGTCAAACACTATCTTGTCTCTGCCCCTGATGGGGTCCCAGCAACCATCTAATGGGCTCTTCAGCCCCATGGAGGTCCGAACTAATCATCTCCCCATGTGTACCGGTCCAACTGGTACCTGTCCGTCGTGCATGGTCCTGCACATCAAAAACTTCGCCCTCCATGGGCTCATTAGTCACAGGGATCATAGCAATGTTAATCACATCTCATCATTAATGTTATCAAACATATGCATAAAAACCCTGATATATCATTCAATAGCTCAAAGATATTACAAAGACCTACAATACAAAGCCGAAAAAAAAGACAAAACACCCTATTGGGCTAGTATCCATAAGGAAAGGCAAGTCTCCAAGGGGTATCATCCAAGCCATGTAAAACGAGGTGATGTGGTCAAGGGATGTCTAGACATACGAGTAGAGTGAGAGACAGGGATGCATGATATTACCTGTGGGTGCCTTTGTAGAAGGCGAGTTGTACCCGTCATGGATACATTTTTTTCCAAGCCCTTTATTTGCCTTTATTCTTTCTTTTCTTTGTTTGCTTTTCTTTTTTATTTCAAGGACTAACTAGAGGACATTGCCTTGGCATGGTGACCAAAGCTGACAGTGTTACCCACAAGCACTTTCACAGAGATGATAAGGCTGGCTCGTGATGAGACCCCCTTTCCCTTGGCCATGCAACCAAAGGTCACTGCCCTGGCGTGGTAACCAAATAGTGGCAATGTCATGATGTTAGGTACCCATGAACATAATAGGTTGGCCCGTGATGAGACCCTCTATCCTCTTGGCTAGGTCTTGTTTTTGTTATTTTTCTTCAAGTCCCTCTTATTTCTTGTTGAGAGGTTTTTTATTGCCTTCTCGGGGATCCCTGGGCGAGGCATCTCTAGGTTTCATTCTTTATGGTTTTTATCTTTTACCAGCTGCTTTTACCAACTGGGCCTTTAGCCCCTTCTTCCCACAAGATAAGGTGCAACCCCACAAACAGATCATCCTAATGCCTGGACTAGGGGAATGGGACAGGTGAGCGGTAGATAAGATGAAAAGTGATGATATGATGGGAGCAGATGATGGCTCTTTAGAAATCCCCCCGATGGCAAACCAAAACCTATGGGTACAGGCTTGCTAGGACACCCTGTCAGTCCCTTCAACAATGGTCAAGTGAGTCAATGTAAAATCCAAGCAGTTGTCAGAAATAAAAGGAGTAAGATGCATATATCTAAAAGTTATAATGACCAGAAGTGACACATACCATGATACTTGGACTAATTACCTCATGGAGCAACAGCCTTCTCCGATACAAGACCAGGCCGATGGTGATGGATGTTGTTGTTGCTGACAAGACGAGTCTGATGAAAGAGAAGAAGGACGGGCCCTCCAGGGCCATGCTCAGGTCAATCCTGCTCTCAGTACTCCATGTCTAGGACCTGTGGGCCTCAAGACATGATCTCCTAGTTATCCCTAGAAATCGGGGATAACAAGAGCCAATGTCCCAAGACCAAATAGCATGAAATTAAACCTCCGGACACTAAGGGAAAGCAGCAAGAAACCTTGCTGTCCCAAAATTTGCAGCAGACTGTAAGTTATATCAGCAAGAAGAATATGTTAACAGCTGCAATAAATCACCGTCAAAATCAGCATTAAATAATAGCAAATGAAAGTTTATAAACAATAGACAATATTCCAATGATTGAACCACAATTTTGACGGTTAAATAGGCTGTTAAGTAGTGTTATCAAAAAATTTATAACAGCCCCAGATGGCTGTAGCAAACATTTGCTACAGCAGCAAGTTTCCACCACAGAAATCAGAAAATAAATATGCCATTTTGTAGCCCTTAAAAAGTAGATTAATTTGCAATATTCAAGCACAATTTTCTGTGGTGAAAAAAGTAAGTAAACAAGAGTGAGAGAGGTTTTGTTGCATCCCTAATGGCTGTAGCTAAATTGTTACTACAGCAGCAAGTAAACTTGTGATAAAAGAAAGTGTTTTAGCATAAAAAGATAGCTTGGAGTGAGAGCAAATCATCCACAAATCCAATGACTTTAAGAGAGCAATATTCACGTTTTTCAATGCAAAGACTAGTGCCTTTTCTATTGGGCAAATGGAGTCATAACATTAACAAGTAAGTTAGGATGGCAATGGAAAAGAGACTTGAACCTTGAACCCAAACCCTTGTGTGCCCAAGCCGTCACCTTTCCAAGTCACCTAGCTCAACAAATTAATGGAAAACTAGTTTTTAAACCCTAGAGGGATAGACTATTCTAACCCTTAGTTTTAAAACCCCAGCCAAGAATGTTTTCAAGGGGATAGATAATCCTAACCTTGAAAATACCCTTTAATGACCTCACTTAAACCAGAAAATTAGCTTGAAGGAGGGGATAGACAATCCTAACCCTCCTAGGGTTTCTCCAAGCAAGATAATCAAAGCAAATTGCAGAAATTTACCATCAAACCAAAGCAAACCTGCAAAGATCATTCACCAAGAACAAGCCTAGATCACAAGCCAATCCTCCAAAGTGCAGTGATTTCACCTCCAAGACAAATTGCAAGAGAAAAACTTCCACAAAGCAAATCGCATCACCCCATTTGCATAAGAAAATAAGCGCGCCAAAATTTTTAGAGAGAGAATAATGTCTCAATGATCAATTATGAAAAATGAAGTGAGGCTTGCCTCTATTTACAAAGGAAAGTCCAAGCTCACTTTACCCAATTTACAATTAAATCCACTAATTTAGGTTCAAATTCATGTTTTCACATCAACTTTTACCCAATATATTTGATTTTTGTCCACATATGCTAAATAATGACCAAAAGTAACAAAATTAAGAGATTTAAGTCCCCAATGTCTTTTTCAAGGGTGGTTGTTGGATGAGATAGCCTCCAAAGGCTAGGGCATCATCCCCCAAAGTGCCACATCATCCCATTAATCCATAAAAGTGTGGGGTTCATGTCCCATTACTCCACCAAGTGCAAGACCCAAGTCAAAACAAGCCTTTTAGGCTTGACATCTGCTCCAAAAGTGCAATGTTCTAGCATGGGGGGGTTACGTCATGCAAGTCCCGTCGTCCAAGGCCTCTTTCATGGGCCAAAGACATGATCTGGTGTACAATGTTCATCATCAATGCCCTCCAACATGTGGGGCGCAACATCCATCCTGTGGGATTTCATGCCCCCATGGAGATCCAAAGTGCCTTAGTACCTCCATGAATGATGTCACCAAAGAGGATCCTGCAAAGACGAACAAGGTATTCCCTCCAAGGGTCCACAATTCATATGAATCATGCCAAGTAAATCAATCTTAATACAAGAGCCACTAAAACAAGTACATCAGATCCCCTCTTTCAAATTAAACACATGCTCAAAGACTTTATGCAATTTACCAAATTTAGATATGGGAGGGTTATCAAAAGGTCCTATTGGGTAAGCCAATTCCCCAAGTAGAAGAGTGTTTCCCGGGTGAACCCTATCTAGGCCATGTGATGAATGTGAGGTGGATGAGGGAGAAATTTTTGGGCATGGGGTCATTGACATGCAAGGGTCTCATATGCTCTCATTTCCATGTGTTCCTTTGTGGAGGGTGCGTTGCATCCTTGAGTTACCTTTCATTTGGGGTGCAACTTTTTCCGAGCCCTATAATTGCCTTTTTCTTTATTTTCTTTAGATAGTTTGCAAGTCCCCTTTACAAGGTTTCTCGATTTTGTGCATTAAATGTATTTCTTTTCAAGTGGGATACTTATAAATCCTTTTCAAATAGGTGAGGCGTTCATTCGCACTCAGGACTTAGGGCGAGCGCCTAGAAAGGTAGAGCTCAAGTTTTTGGACTATGGCTTTTGTGCCCCTTGTATCCCTGCCACTGCATTTTGATTGTGGTTGCTTTTTATTTTCATTGTTTATTGACTCTAGCTGCAACAACCTCTGAGCCTTCAACCCCTTCTTCCCATAAGAGAATGAGGTATAATCCCTTTTTGGGGTACATGTAACCCTAAAACCCAAAAGATGAAGATACAAAGAGGAATGAAGATGAAAAGTGATAAAAGATGATCGGGAATGGCACGATGACCCATCAAGAAGGACCCCCAGTAGCACCCCTTTCCCCCGGGGTGGCAAACTTACTAGAAACCCCAAGATAACCACCATGGTGAAAAATGGTAAAAGGCATTACTTTTGAGCAAACGTTTCATAATCAAAAAGAAACCTTTGAAACTTATCTGAATGCCCCAAGTATTAAAACGATACTCACCATGAAACTTGACTAGTTACCTCATGAAGCAAGACTTGTCGCCCTCTGTGGATCAAGTCAGTGTGGTGGATGTTGCTTTGTTGTTGATGATGATGGTAAAGCATGGTGAAGAAGAGGGGGCTCTGTGGGTTGTGTTGTCCATCCAACTCTCAACACTCCATGTTTGCAACTTGTGGGCCTCGAGACATCATCTCCTTAGTTACCCCTAGGCTGGGGAGGGTAACACAATGGACCTAGGAATGAGTAAAGTCATGCTTGCAATAACTATGCATGTCATTCAAAGGGATGTACAAGATGAAAAAAATGCATTCCATCCTAGACCTTATTTCTGGCTATTTGTGAACTGGCTCATGGATTTTAACTTCCCTGATCCTGCAATGTTCAAGTACTTACTACATTTGCAAATGTTGTTCGTTCTTTACAACTTTTGAGATTACCTAGTTAAAGTTTTGATTGGCTGGAACTGATAAGCAATTGCAGTTTTATGCCCAAGTTACTCCTGAGTAACAACCAAAAGGGTTGGCCTCTGGTTCAATGTCTACTTGTGGATTTATTCAAGTTTATGGAGCCTTACTTGAGAAATGTTGACCTTAGTGATCTAGTTCAATTGTTATACAAAGGCACACTTCACACTTAGGGTGTTTTTGGTTCTACTTCATGATTTTTTGGAGTTCTATGTGATTACCACTTCATCTTTTGAGATGTTATTCCTCCTAGTTGTATTCAAAAGTGAAATTTCATCCTCAGTGCCTTTCCATGCAACATGAGGCTTCCAAATCCATTCACTCCCAACCTTATAGTTGACCTTCTTCCTGAAATCAACCATTCACCAAGAATATTATTGGAGGTAAATGTAGTGTTGAACACTAAACAACTAAAACCATAGGTCGATGAATATCTAAAGACATGCTAGCCAATGTCTATATTTATAATTGATTTGAAGTAGTAGGTGTTGCTTCCTC
>ML798035.1:240677-285069 GCA_009831015.1 Picea engelmannii | reverse complement strand
TATTTGTTTTAGCATGATTTTTTTTGGACCCTAGAGGCCATTTAAAGCCTCGTTGTTGATGTATTTGGTTCAGAGATGGATTGCACTCGGTGCTATTTTGGTTATTTGCACTTTTACTTGCTATATAAATGAGAAAATTTGCACATTTGTGTATAAATGGTTTGGATTCATATGGGATGCACATGAATATATATGTTATTTTTCAAAATTTGAATATTTTATGTAGTTTTTGGTCAACCGTTTTTTTTCCAATCCAGTCCGGTTTCGCATTTTTAGGGTCAACTAGTTTGGTCCAGCTTCCAATTCTGATAACATTGCTGTGAAGGTCAAGTTTGACAATGACATCGCAACAAAAGGCACTTTCAGGTGGGGGGGGAATAAACTAGCACCCAAGCAATATAGTCCATATAAGGTGTTGCAGAGGATCGATAGCATGGCTTACAGATTGGAGTTGCCTCCTCCTTCACATGTTCATCTGGTTTTCCATGCTTCCTATTTAAAGGAAGACAATTGGTGACAAGATTCTAGTTCATGTTAAATTTTTCAAATAATGGCATACAGATTAGCACTCAAAATTGAAACCCTAAACTACTATGAATTGGAACTAAAACTACTTGCAAAACAACAAGATCTAAACAACAATTTTTCCTACACAAAAAATCTAATAATATGAACATGTAGTACACCAGTAGCTTGTAGTTGTAGCGTGTTTTATGGACTCTAGAGGCCATTTAGACTCACTGATTATTTATTTTGTTGCTGATATGTATTGAACTCGGTGCCATTTTGATATATACACCGTTACATGGTATATAGATGAACAAACTTTGCATATTTTGTCTCTAATGGTTTTGAATCATGGCTTAAAAGCTTTAAAATAACTGTTTTCATTAGAATTTGATTATTTAATGTATTTTTTATTGAACCAAGTCATTGAAATCAGACCGGTCCGAGTCAATGTCCGAGTTGATAGGTGACCGAGTAGATGTCCAGTTCTGAGATTAAAAACTAAGCGCTTGGTGCTTATTTGCGCACCGGAACGTCTGTTATCACTAAATATTTTGGTTGCTTGTGAGCATTAATAAAATCATCTTATCTTATTTGAAGTGTTCTTTCCATCAATGAAGAGTAGAGTCTTCACACTACCAACGTATAACTGAATCTATCCGATACAAGTATCTGTTGGCACTAAGCTATGCAATGTTGTTACTTTAGTACATGCGTGTGCACGCATTGACCTTCGTAACACTGGGGGGTTTAAGACCCAGGGTTCCTCTGGAGCATGTCCAACAAAAACACCTAAGCATCGGCATATCAATCCTCAGTCGAGGTCGAGGAAGGTCTCACCCGAGATGCAGAGAGGATCATAGAGACCATAAGGTCTTGTGTCAGGGATGGAGGATCAAACATAACTAACAGAACTGCAAATGGCATCCATGTAACTCATATTTGATAATCTCACAGGGACTAAGAATTAACACAATATATGCACAGGTGTTACTTATTCATGACAAACACAGAATATAACAGAACTACCATAGCTTTATTATTGAACGTATTCCATCATCTTAGAGACATACAATGTGTTGAATAACTGAGTTGCACAGCATAATACTTCATCTCATTACTATAAAAACGGTGGGAATACAATAGTATGAGCCTTGCACTAAAATGTAAGACTTAGACAAATACAAGACAAAGGAGACTTCCATATAACTCGGCACTGCAATAGGCTAACTAGGAGCTCTGGTATTGATGCCATCCCCAATTCACCGACCTCTTTTCCAAGCTGAGAGCTCTCTTTTATATCTCTTTCTACCGGGGAGCGTTGTCCTTTTTTGTTCCGCTCCACTCGCTTGTCTGATCTAACGGCCTTGCACACTTCTGGTACCTGCTAGGGCTCCACGTATGTTTTTTGCATCAAGGGCAATCTTAACTGCCCTGGCCAGCTCATCTTTTGGCCGCCCCACGTCTTCTTTTGTTGTTGGCAGCAATCATTTCAAGAGATATCTCGGTGATTCCTTTCTTGCTTCCGGTGGGCTTCTTCTTGATTTCTGGCGCAACTGACAAAACTCGGACCGGCACGCTCAACTGACAAAACTCGGACTGGCGCGCCCTTGACCTCCTTTAGACTTGGCGCACTGCTCAACAAAACCCAGTCCATTGCGCGCACTACGGCATTCTTTCGCGCATCTCCTTAGGCACTCGCAAAACTACTGGATGAGCACGCACAAATTTTGTTTGTGCACGTGCACAAAAATGGACCCAAAACTTTGGGTGCCAACAGGCACCCACCACTATTACCTGGCTCGTCCTCGAGCCAACTACTTTATGGAATGATCTCTACAAAAGACGGCACCGTGCCCTTTATGTTCTGCACAAATTCCAAGAATTGACGCTCAGGCTCAGAAAAGCGTTCCTGAAGGGACTAGGTGATCTGGACGACCGTTTATGCGATCTCAGTTGCGCATGTGGACGAAATGAGGTCCATGGTACTGAGTTGCTCAATCAACGGGTTGGCATCCGATAGCTAGGTGAACAACATTAAAGCCGTATCTGTTGTCTCGAAAATCATATTGGATGTATTTTGGTGCTCTGCCTTTGTTGAAGTAATGTTTTTGGTCCTTGGTTGTCCATCTACATCCATGATCCTACGATGAAAGGAAGAAGTTGGAATCTTCGGGGCATGGAATCTATAGAAGACTCCATGGACCCAAGAGCTAAAGAGAAACATGAGGAAGAACATGAAGATTCCAAGAAAGCAAGAAAAAGCTAGAACAACCAGTTATTATACCGAGAATCACAAAGACTACCAACTTGGTTTGAACTCACTAAGAAGCAAACAAACAGAAGAAATGGAAGTTATGATAAAGAATAGTGTGAAAAAGACTTATGAATGGAAGCATTGCAAGATTCAGAGGTTCTTCCAGAAGGAGGGAGAAGACTATGACAACAGCTTGTTCCAGATATACCTCTTGCATTATCCATGGATTGGAATTTACATGTAAAGCAAGTGAGAAAGAAGCTTATACCAGAAAGAGACCCATGTATGCAGATATAAGAAGACCTTGTATGGATTCAAACAACTTGATGCAGAGTATCTCATATACATCAGAAGTGTGGTGAAAACTTTCTATGACGGAGATAGTGTATCAGAATAGTTACTCAGAAGTCTGGGATGATGGGTTGCTAATCCATGGCAAACTCTCATGATGACAGAAGAAGTGCTAATTGGATATGTTTCAGTTTGAGCTTTGCCACAATGTCATGAGCTAGCAGGAAATAGAAGTGTTGAATTCGACCATGATATATTGTAATGATCAGAGCTATATGAAGCCTTCAGAGAAAACCAGTGTTCCATGACAGACCAAAGTACATTGAGATCAAGCATTACATTCTCCGTGATGAAATCCAGAAAAGAGAGGTGGTTCTCTAATATATCTCCACAGATGAGCAGATAGTAGATATTTTGGTAAAGCCTTTGTCCAAGATGAAAAAGTTTGCGTACTTAAGAAACAAGTTGGGGCTCGTGGAGACGACTTCCTTATTGAAAAAGGAAGAGATTACTCCCAGGTTGGGAGGGAGCACTGATGTGTTATTGATTTATGGACAGTCATTTTTTAGTTTGAAAAATGGTCCAGAATGAGCAGTTCCTTTCCAGTTCGGAAAGTGGTTTGAGATTTCTGACGGACATGCATTTTCCAGTTCGGAAAATGGTCCAGATCGGACAATCATTTTCGTGTTGAAAATGGTTCGATAGATTGTTGATGTACCATAGACAGTGATTCCCCTTGTGGCCAGTGTGGGGGAATGGTCTAGGACAGTCATTCTTCTTGGCAGTCACTCTGAGTAGTGGTCAAGTAGAATGGTACGCCTCCAAGGCAGCCTCGCAAATGCATTCGGCAATGGTAGCTACTTCTGGTGGGGCTAAGAGGTGCGCCCACAGGAAAGAGGCAGAGTCCACCAACTTGGAGAAGGTTTGGACACGTTGTTGGCCACGATGGAAAGTGGGTTGAGTTGTCTGAACAGTCATGGGCTGAGAGGAAGTGACGAAGCTGGAGCAGGGAGGTGGTGAATGATGTCAGCGAGTTGTACTTTGAGTTGTTGTAATCGGGCCATGACAACGGAGAGCTTGAGGCTCGAGGGTGTTGAAATTTAAATATAGTTCATCTCTATAATATCTCTTCAAATACTTCTTGTTGATTTACAATTTATTCACAGTGAATATGCAGAGATACATGAACAAAAATAGAATAGAAGCATGCAAGATAACACAAGGATTTTACCCTGGAAAAACCCTCTCAAGCTTGAGGGAAAAAACAACAAATGATCTTTCTTATTAGCAAATGAATGAGCTACGAGTAGATACAAATTTACCACAGCCACATAGGCTTACAACCATAAGAGTTTGTTGTCCAGATCTAGCTTTAAAGCTAGCTCAAATTCTGGTAGAAGTTCGCAGCCTGAAACCTGAAAACAAATTGTCCTTGCTGCAAAGATCCCATGAGCAGTAGAGCTTCCTTCTTCCTTGTGTCTTCAACGAGTATTCAATATCACTTTTTCAAGCGCTAAGGAGTCTTAATAATACTAATTATTTCTCCATAACTCGCTATGGAACTCGTCTTCATCACTTGACTTAACTAAGATAACTCGTCTTAGTAACTCAACTTTACATGCATACTTGACAACTCGTCTTTGTAACTTAACTTACCAACTCCACTTTACATGCAGACTTGACAACTCGTCTTTTTAACTTAACTTACCAACTTGACTTTACATGCAGACTTGACAACTCGTCTTTGTAACTTAACTTACCAACTCCACTTTACATGCAGACTTTGTTAACTCAACTTACCAACACAGCTTTACATGCAAACTACTTGACAACTCGACTTTGCTTTGCAACTGAGTTTGCATGACTCGACTTTGACAACTCGAACTTGACAACTCGTCTTTGCATGACTCGACTTTTGCAACTTCACTTGCATCTCATCTTTGCAACTCGACTTTTCTACAGGCTCGGTTCTTCTTCTTTCTTCCAGCAATCACAAGTGTTTCATGGCAGCCATGGTCTCACGTGCCATCATACTAGCTCATCACATATACATCATTTGCATCTCACGTATAAGAAAGATCATTTGTCTCAGGATGTGACCATCTAGTTCTCCACTCATGGTCAATTGCTTGGCCTAGGAGAACCTCACACACCACTTTTGCCTACACAAGGCAATACCTCAACACATGAGATCACTTAGTCTTGTCACAAATAACACTGATCAGCAGTATACTCTTGTCTTGGCTTTTGCTTATACAAAGCTCACAAGACTTTTTTCCTTGTCTCAAATAAGGCTCTTCACCAAGTCTCAAGTCAGCGTACACAAGGCAGTCTTGGAGAATGACTCACTCTGCTGCAAACTTTAACAATCCCTCTCAACGAGGGAGACATTCTCAACTACACCAAGCTTGTCCTGGAAGTGCACAAATTTTCCAAAGGACAGAGGCTTAGTCAAAATGTCTGATGTCTGCTCATCAGTACGCATGTACTATAATTTGATGGCACCTTTTTGGACCATGTCTCTGATATAGTGGTATTTCATCTCAATATGCTTGGACCTATCATGAAAGACTGGGTTCTTTGTGAGCTTCAAACAGCTCTAGTTATCACAATGGATAATTGTTGTTTCTAGCCTCTCTTGAAACAATCTGGACAACAGTTTTATCAGCCATACTGCTTCTCTTCTTGCGACACTGGCTACTATATACTCTGCTTCTGTTGTACTCTGCGCAATTGAACTTTGTTTCCTGCTGGACGAAGATATCATGGCAAAACCTAAGCTGAAACAGTAACCCGAAGTACTCTTTCGGTCCATTGAGCTTCCAGCCCAATCTGAATCAGCATACCCATGAAGCAACACTCCACCACTAGAAGAGTATTTGAGTCCAAATGCAATGGACCCTCTCAAATACTTGAGCACATGTTTGGCAGCAACCCAATGTCTGTGTCTCGGTTCAGACATGAACTGACTCAAGGCATTCACTGCAAAGAAAATATCTAGCCCTGTATGAATCAAATACATCAAAGATCCAATAAGCTGCATGTACATGGTTGGATCCACCAAGTCTGATCCAGAATCTGACTCATTCAACTTTTTCAGGTTGGATACCATGGGAGTAGACATGGATTTACAATCCAACATACCAAATCTGCGCAGTACATCAACTATGTACTTTCCTTGAGACAAAAAGATCCCATCCGATCTTTGCCACACTTCCGAACCAAGGAAATAATGCATGAGACCAAGGTCTTTCATTTCAAATTCGGAAGTGAGCTCCCTCTTACACTGGGCTATCAAATGTTCCTCTCCTGTAAGGAACAGATCATCAACATATAACACTAATATCAAGGGATGACTTTTCACAACCTTAAAATATAGGTTGGGATCTGCATCACTCTTGGAGAACCCCAAGTTCTGAAGATAACTATCAATTCTCAGATACCATGCCCTTGGTACTTGCTTAAGGCCATACAGTGCTTTTCTCAACTTGCACACATGTGATTCTTTCCTGTGAATCACAAATCCCTCTGGATGTTCTAACTTCTATATATACCTCTTCGTCAACTTAACCATTGAAGTTTCCAACCCAGAACTGAAGCGAGGGATATGATGGTCCTCATGGAAGTGTACCTTGCAACAAGTGAAAATGTTTCATCATAGTCAATGCCTTCCTTTTGAGAAAAACCACGAGCCACAAATCTCGCTTTGTATTTCTCAATACTTCCATCAGTTGCATGCTTGATCTTGAACAACCATTTGGAGGTGACCATTGATTTTCCTTCTGGCCTAGGAACCACTTCCCACACATCATTCTTCATGATAGATTGATATTCTTCCATCATGGCATCTTTCCATACTTGTTGTTGAGCAGCATCCTCAAATGTGGTGGGTTCTTCATTACTAATCTGAGACATTTGTGTCACATAACCTACAAACCTTTGAGGTCTTTTACTTTCCCTGAATGTACCTGATGAAGCACCATGTGATTTTGCTTCCTACATAATCTCTCTACACGAGGCAGGTTTCCTCTTAGACTGAGGCACATCCAAAGGTCTCTCTACATGTTCTATAGGTTCCACAAGATCGTCCAGATCTAGTGGCACATCTAACTCCTCCCTCTGCATATCTGAACTAGATGACTCTGAAACTTGTATCTGAGAAGCTTCAGTCTCCTCCATCTCTGTATCAAGCTGCAATTCTTTGGAACGTTTAAAAGCAGCTTCTTCATGGAATGTGACATCCTTGCTTACCTCAATATGTCTTTCACCAGGTACATAGATCTTGTAGGCCTTGGATGTTTCATTTTACCCCACAAAGATTTATTTCTTACCTGATGGTTCCATTTTGGTTCTCTTATCTTTTGGCACATGAATGTAGACAGGACACCCAAAGATCCTTAAGTGCCCCACATCTGGTTTCTCACCAGTAAATGCTTCCTCTGGAGTCCCATTTCCCAGAATAGCATGAGGGTTTCTATTATGGATGTAAATAGCAGTACTTGCAGCTTCTGGCGAGAGAGAAGTAGGAAGATCCTAATCACACATCGTTGCTTTAGCTGCCTCACAAATAGTTTTGTTCTTTCTCTCAGCTACCCCATTCTGATGGGGGTTATATGGAATTGTAAGTTGTCTCTTGATTCCTGCTTCCTTGCAGAAGTCTTCAAATTTGTGAGACTCGTACTCACCACCATTGTCTGATCTCAGGATTCTAATGTGTTTTCCAGTTTGATTTTCAATTAAAGCCTTGAACTCATAAAACTTTTTAAAAGTTCCATTCTTTGTTTTCATGAAGTATATCCATGACTTCCTAGAGAAGTCATCTATAAAAATCACATAATACACATGCCCATTTAAAGAAGGTGTGGACATAGGCCCACATACATATGAATGAATCAATTCTAAGATCACTTTTGCCCTTTTATTGCTGACTGGAAAAGACTTCTTTATGTTTTTGCCAAGCACGCAACCTTTACAAATACTATTATGATTAAACTGAAAATTAGGCATACCACTCACCATCTTCTGAAGTCTGGAAAGCGCTTTGAAGTGAAGATGCCCAAACCTCCTATGCCATAGTTCGCAAGAATTGACAGTGCTATGAACTAGTGCCTGAATGTGCCCTGGGACTTTGTAAAGTCCTCCTTCTTTGATTCCAATAACAATGGTTGAACTGAGCTATGTATCCTTGGGCCATAAAAGAGACTTCTTCTCCATGAAGATCATCGTGTGACCTTTATCCTCCAGAATCCCAACTAAGATAAGATTCTTCGTCAATCCTAGAACATATAAGATATCTTCAATATGCAACATAAATCCATAATCTAGCTGAAATGATGTTGAGACAGTTCCTTTGATTGCATAGCTCACATCATATCCCAGCTCAACTTGAGAAGAGAACTTTACATTCTTAAAGTTAGAGAGATTATCTTTGTTCCCTGTCATGTGCCTGGAGGCACCACTGTCCACTAACCAAGATTTTGCACTATCTGTCATAGTGCCTGTGAGAGTTGAAACAAGGTAATATTCTTTTCTTGTTTCCTGATCACTAGAAACCTCTCTAGGCTTCCTCCTGTAAGTTCTTTCCTCTTCAACAACAGCAGCAGCATGAAACTTACCCTTATGTCCTTTTCTCGATTTGGGACAGTTCCTGGCAAAGTGACCTTTCTTCTGATAGTTAAAGCATCTCACCCTTGAAATTTCAAACTCCTTACCTTTGTAACCACCACTGTCTTTCTCCTTTTGAATAAAGAATTTATTTCGAGAAGGGAATCTTTTCCCTTTCTTTGTTCTGGTTGTCAATGCAATATTGTCTTCTTTTGAGGAGTCGGTTCTACATTGAATCCTACCTTCTTCCCGAAGGCAATCATGCCATAGCCTTTCAAAGTTAGGTTGAGTCTCTCTTGCATTTACCCTGGACAAGAAGACCTCCCAAGCGGGTGGGAGACCATCAACAACAATTTGCACCAAGTCATCATCATCAACTAGTACACCAATCACTAGTAATTGATCCCTGATCTATGAGATCTTGGTGAAGAAGGATGCTACTGTATCATCCTTCTCCATATTAAGAGTTTGCAACCTGTTCTTGAGAACCCTCTTCTGACTGGGTGCCTTCTTCTCATACAAGTTTGTTAGAGTGTCAAAGCACTCATTCGCAGTCTTTAAAGGAGCTATTACAGGAATAATATTGTCCTTCACTGAATCAAAAATGATTCGTTTTTCCTTTGCCTGATTCATCTTAAAGTTTGCCCTTCCTGCATTTGAATTAGGTTCCTCTACTTCACTCGTTATGAAATTATCCAAATCATCCTCTTAAAAAATATTTAAAACCCTTTTCTTCCAAATATTGAAGTTGGAAGCTCCTTCAAGCCTGTCTTCATCCTTCACTGAGATCGATGTCATCTCTGATGTAAATTTTCAACAAACATGCACTGTGCTCTTTAAATAATCCTCTCCAAGAACCCTGTGTGAGCTCAAGCTTGCTGCAAAACTGAGTGACTACACGCCCATGGCTCTGATACTATGTTGAAATTTAAATATATTTCAGATTTGTAATATTTCTTAAAATACTTCTTGCTGATTTATAATTTATTCACAGTGAATATGCAGAGATACATGAACAGAAATAGAATAGAAGCATGCACGATAACACAAAAATTTTACCCTGGAAAAACTATCTCAAGCTTGAGGGAAAAAACCAGCAAATGACCTTTCTTATTAGCAAATGAATGAGCTAGGAGTAGATACAAATTTACTAGAGCCACATAGGCTTACAACCATGAGAGTTTGCTGTCCAGATCTAGCTTTAAAGCTAGCTCAAATTTTGGTAGGAGTTCGCAGCCCGAAACCTGAAAACAAATTGTCCTTGTTGCAAAGATCCCACTAGCAGCAAAGCTTCCTTCTTCGTTGTGTCTTCAATGAGTATTCAATATCACTTTGTCAAGCGCTAAGGAGTCTTATTAATAGTAATTATTTCTCCATAACTCGCTATGGAACTCGTCTTCATCACTTGACTTAACTAAGATAACTCGTCTTAGTAACTCAACTTACCAACTCGACTTTACATGCAGACTTGACAACTCGTCTTTGTAACTTAACTTACCAACTCGACTTTACATGTAGACTTGACAACTCGTCTTTTTAACTTAACTTACCAACTTGACTTTACATGTAGACTTGACAACTCGTCTTTGTAACTTAACTTACCAACTCGACTTTACATGCAGGCTTTGTTAACTCAACTTTACATGCAGACTACTTGACAACCCAACTTTGCTTTGCAACTAAGTTTGCATGACTCGACTTTGACAACTCGAACTTGACAACTCAACTCTTTGACAACTCGTCTTTGCATGACTCGACTTTTGCAACTTGACTTGCAACTCATCTTTACAACTCTACTTTTCTACAGGCTCAGCGCTTCTTCTTTCTTCCAACAATCACAAGTCTTTCATGGCAGCCATGGTCTCACATGCCATCATACTAGCTCATCACATATACATCATTTGCATCTCACGTATAAAAAAGATCATTTGTCTCAGGATGTGACCATCTGGTTCTCCACTCATGGTCAATTGCTTGGCCTAGGAGAACCTCACACACCACTTTTGCCTACACAAGGAAATACCTCGACACATGAGGTCACTCAGTCTTGTCACAAATAAGATTGATTACCAATATACCCTTGTCTTGGCTTTTTCTTATACAAAGCTCACAAGCCTTTTTCCCTTGTCTCAAATAAGGCTCTTCTCCAAGTCTCAAGTCAGCCTACACAAGGCAGTCTTGGAAAATGACTCACTCTGCTGCAAACTTTAACGGGGGGGGTTGTTGTTGGAAGTAGAAGCGAAGGGAAGCAGAACATATAGGTCGTCCACCTCTTTAAGCAAGTTGGTGAAGGATGAGCGAAGCTCGAGGAGCTAAGCTTGATTAGCGGTATGTACCGCTTTGTCGACGTCATATTGTCTTTGTAGGGTGTTACGGTCTTGCATTGTTGTTTGATATTGCTCGTGTGTTTGGTAGTGCGTTGCAATCTCTACTTGGTGTTGTAGCTGCAATTGGGCATGGGCTTGCGCAAGTTGTTCGTTGCGCTATCTTATCTCAAAGAGCAAAGTGGCGATATGCTTGTGCAGCAGAGGGGTAGGAAGAGGTCCCAAGGGAATCCCACCATGTTGCACATCGAGGGTAAGTAATGACAAAGGGTTCGCGCAAAGAATAGGAGCGGGAAGACTAGTAGTAGAGTTGGAAGGCAATGGGCGCTAGGTATTGACTAGACTTTGCACCACGTCGCCTAACTGGCGCCCAAGATGGTCGACGTTGCATAGCACTTCGGAATGGAGTTGTTGTTGTAGCAACAGTTGGCGGCGCAATGCGTCTATGAGGGTGGCTAATTCTGGCATCAGTCAAGTAATGACAGTTGGAAGGGCGAACGGAGGAGCTGGTTCTCTGTCGCTTGGTGCTTGGTGCCCGGTGCTATTGGTTGAAGCCAAGGCTCAAAGGAGGGATCCCAACCCCTTTTGCTTATTGTTTGCTGGTGAGTATCCCTGTTGGGTGAGGGAATATTTTGAGACGAATGTCGTGCTGCGTCGGCTTTTCTGCGCTCTTGGTTGCGATTCTTCCGCATCTCGAGGGTCGAGTTCTCTTCGGCTAAGAGCAATTGAAGATGGGCAAGCCATTCAATCACTCCTTGTTGAATGTCCTCCTCATCAATACAGAAGGAAGAAGCGCCATAGAAACGCCCTGGTCATCGCAAGGATAAATACATATGTTATGTAAGGTGCATTCAAACAGGAGGTAACCCTCATACCTGTCGATAAGGTTGTGCGATATACGTTCCTGAGTTGTAATAATCTGCATGAGTTGGTGATACCAGTCGTCAAATAGCTCGTTGATAGATTTTTGGATACAAGGGTCTTTGCTTTAATGTAGTCGCAAGAAGCGACCACCTTCAAATATTTGTTGGCTATCAGTAGGTCGTTCAAACCCATGAGGGGGTCTCCAGAGTAACATTGCTAATAATAAGAGGATCCAATTGTAATGAAATTGTTTTCCTGCATTCTGGGCGTCCAAACAATCATCTACAAATTTGTTCATTACATATCGGGCCCAAGCCAATCTGGGCGCCGACGACGCACCACTCGGCTGTTATGATAACCCTGTATGGGCATTTGTCCGATACAATTGCATAAAATTTTGCATGCTAACAGTTGGGTAGCAAAAAAGTGGTCTGTTGCTGACTTCTAAGATCAGAATTCCTTGTCTCCCTCGGCGGGTAGAATATTTACCATAGATTTCTTGGAGAGCAGCATCCTTGGCAGACAGAGCCTTTTCAGGCTCTTCGCCCTAAATAGGTAGGTCGGTCACGTGTCGAATGGCTGCTTCATCAATGGGGTACTTCCCTCCCAGCCAGAGGTAGCCGCCATGCATTCGGGCGAGTAACAGGGGGTTGCATAAGGTGGCCGGACTGCTATGCCCAAAGTGAGGGCAGTCCAACAGGGAGAGGACGCCTGCCTGGTGAAGAGATTGGGCCCATTCCTTGATGAGTGTGAGAGACCTTCCTTCTATACCACGAACATTGTGAGCATAGTGAGCAAATGCTAGAGGGGGGAACTGCTTAGAGTTGGGGATATCATAATCGACGAACTAGACCTCTTGTATTCGTCTGATTTGGGATCCTAAGAAAGTGACATGCGGAGGTAATGCCTGGTCCTCTGGTTGGCGGTCGTCGACACTTCGAGGTCTACTTCGGCCCCGAGGTATGCTGGAGGAAGCCATGGAAAGCCTAAGTTGGGCAGGGAAAGGAGGTTTTGCTAACGAGCGAGGCGACCGACTCTGAATTGCGGTTTGGAAAACGGGGTAGATGAAAGGGAATTTAGGGTATGTCTGATACTGGGAAGAAGGTGGAAACAGATGAAGGCAATGGTAATGAAAAAGGTAGCAAGTTGCCCAAGGGATACTGCGAGCCAGCCGGAGGTTATTCGAGCTCTGAACGTGAGGGAATTTTGGCATGTGTGAGTGTACCGTATTGCGGTATTGCGAGTGGCAGCATGGCCAGTTGGAGGTCTTGTGAGCTGTCATGCCGTCAATTGCGAGGTTGTCCGACAGAGAAGTAGGGAGGGAGTAATTGCTCTTAAATAGTTCGTTAACCGCTAATGGATTTCATGTATGGGGAAGGTCATCGTATTTATGGCTGGGATTATCCATGGGAACGTCACCATCACGAGATCTGAAGGGCCTGGGGTGATGGGACCCAGTACAGGATTGGAACTTACCATACTAATGCGTAGGGACTGCAGCAAGAGGCATCGTGCAAGTTTCTTGCACCTCTCCGCACGGTTGTTTTGATTTGATTGAGTGGTCGCAATCCTCCCCCATTGGTGCTCTCATGTGCAAGGCATGAGGGGGAGTCAAGATGTCGAGGAGATAGGTGTCCTTCGACGCTTTTTAGGAGACTCTGGGAGGTAGCGAGGACACGGGGGCTAGGGTTTTGTAGAGCTCCACCGTTCTTCGGAAGTACACTTATATAGTTAGGTCCATGCCAGTGAAGTACACCTGTAGTACCCATAGAAGCTACGATCTTGCACGCGCTTCTTCGCAGAGATGTGTGTGCACCTCCTGGTCGACACCTCATAAAGCTTATTCTGCCATCTATCTGAGGCATCTTCAGAATCTGTGTCATATGACTTGACACTCCTCCAACTTAACTCTTCATCTGCGGTGGGGCTGATGTAGTCCTCCCCATGCCCCGTGACCTTGTAAATTTTCTCAACTTCCAAGCTCTGGGCATCTTCGTCAACAGGCTCATTGTAGCGGTCACCTTCATATGGATCCAGTGGTGCTACCACGCACAGGGTGTCAGTCTCAAATGACATTTGGCGTTTCTTCAAGTTCAACATCGCATTGCTATCAAAATCCCAGTCGATCCCTAGCAATGCAGGGTAGGGATCTGACTCATCCATGATTTCAATGACTTTGAAGTCATCCTTCGTTTTTACTCCTATATTCACCTCAACCTGCTCCAGTCGGCCGATGGGGTAGATCTTATATTGGTTGGCTAATCGAAGTTGAATGGGTGACCCAACCAAGTTTGGTTTCCCCATCACATCCGAGTACTTCTTGGGTAAAATGTTCACATCGCATCCTAGATCCAACATGACTCCATCCATATCATACCCACCAAGCTCAATTGTCATCCTAACTCCTGGTCAGTCCGCTTTTGCTTGTTGACCCAACAGACATCCCTTTTTGACAACGGAGTTGCAATGGTGGTCTCCTCTCCTTGTTATTTCATGCAAGCAGTTAAAATCTAAGTCAACTTGCTCGTAGCTTTTGGATCTCTTAGCAACCGCAGACAATAGTGCAAGAAGGTATTGACTTGATCTTTTGCCTCTACCATGTGATCGAGGTTGCACACACTGCGCATTGCAACTCTTCTCGGCGTTGTTTATATGCTTCTTGCTCAATGCGTCGCAGCAGTTTGTATGTGTGCTTCTTCTATTAATCTTTGGGTGGCGCATTGGATTTCTTCGTGCACGCCAGCTTCCTCCAAAGATCTATGCGTTGCAGACTATAGCTCTTCGCGCGCACGCACTTCCTCCAGCGACCTTTGTGTCACTCGTTGTACTTCTTTGCAGATCCGACCTTCTTCTAACGACCTCTGTGTCGCACTTTGAACTTTCCCCCGAACCCGTTCCTCTTCAAAGGACCTCTGAGTCGCGCGTTTCAACTCCTCGCGCTCTCGTTCTTCCTCCAAGGCTCATTGCGCATCGCGCAAAAACTGCTTCTATTGAACCGCTTCAAACTTAGGAGGGGGCTGGGGGGCCTTCTTGATCTTGCCTTCTGCTTGTTGACCCGAACTTTCTCTGGGTTCGAAATCTGTCCCTGTCTTCGCCCCTACATGGGTTAATACCCAGACGTTTCCTTCTCCCTTCTTCTGGTTTTTGTGCGGCTCGACATGCATCATGTTACAATTACCCTTCTTGTCCTCCCACTTTTTCAACAAATCTGGACAATCCTCAGTTACATGTTCGGGACAATAATAGTATGCGCAAAGCACACGCGACTTAGTGCAAAATCGTGAGACATGACCAATCTCACCACAATTGAAGCATGTGGGGGGTCTACCACCTCCTCCACCATATCCTCATCCTCGATCGCATCCATACCTGCCTCGAGTTCCTCCTTGATATCCGCCTTTGTCATCGACCCTGCACTCACCACCCTTTTGTTCCTCTTGCACTCGAAATGCATCCCGGGTGTTATCTTGCATCATTTGGAGGGAGTAGCAACTGCTGATGTCGTGGCCAACGGACTTACAGAATTCACAGAAGGGGGTGTGATTTGTTGTTTGATACTTTTGTAAGGTGGGGCAGAGGGGTGGCACATGGCCCCACTGTCGCCATATTTCACACCATTTCGACTATCCAGACGAAAATGGACTCGACGCGCCAGTTGCCACATAATTTGGAAGGACCGGACACTCGTCTCGTCGATGCCCTTTTGAGCGGCATGTCATGCAACACACATGTTCATGCGCGACTTTAGCCTTGGCCATATCTTGCAACTGTATTGTTAGGTTGGCCAGTTGTGACTAAACCTGCGCCAACCCGATTGATGTTGTCGTGCCTTAAAGTGTGGCTTCCAAGCACATCGTGATTTCGACTGCCTCAGCCTAAGTCGTCACCTTTTGTTGGGTGAGCGGGACTCGGATATGGGGTAGCAACCCCACAATGAACCATTCTCTGTGTTGCACGTCCTGGATCTAGAACGTCAGCCTATCCAACAAGATTTTGAACCGTTGGTCGTAGTCTTAGGCAGTCTCTTCTTCCTTCTGCTTGATTTCCTCGATTTTTGTAATGCATTGGGACTCTGACTTCGGCTTCTAAATTCCCGAAGCATATCTTGTTTGATCTCAGCCAAGGACATCGCCTATCCTGTTGGCGCAGTAGACTTATATTTCATGTACCACGTCAGAGCCCAATCCCTGAACATAGTCTCCAATTGTGCGATCTTAGTCGCCTCATCTATAGCTCTCTTTACAGACCAGATTGCTTCACAGGTGAACCAATGTTGCTCGACATCATCCTTACCCATCCCATGGAATACGGGCAATCTCAGCATACTATCTTGATTGGCCATCTTGTGACCAAGGTTAGTTCCACTCTTTGGACTGATGTTGTCTAGATCCTTCCACACCACTATCGCATGGGGTAAAGTATTGTTGACTTCACCTTCTCCTTTACTCGTGTCATCACTTCTTTCCTCTTCTTCTCTCTTCAACTTCAAACTCTTCACTATCTGTTGTGTATTCTTCTTGATTAAAAATGCGCAAGGGGAGTGGAACTAAGGGGGGGTAAGACCATCTTCTCCTGAAATTTCTTGTGAGGGGACCCAAAGAGCCATCTAGCTGCAACCGCGCAAGACCATCCAACATGATCAGTTCATCTCCCCCACCACTAGGGTAGCCTCCATCTTCCTTCCCATTTGGCCATCCACATTCTACGCCTTCTCCTCCTGATCTGACTGTGCACCACCATTGTGCGCTCCTGCCTCTGGGTTGATCCACGCACTTCCACCACGCGAATCATCCCCCGGCTCGATCTGTACACTGTCATCTTGCGCAGAGTCGGTTTCTCCGCTCAGCACACAACTTCTCCGCGCACCGCTCACTCGGCTGCTCAACATACCGTCACTACACCGAGAGCCAAAATCTCGTCGGATTGGCGCCCCATCATACTGCGTGACAACTTCTCTTCTTGCCAACGCGTGACTGTGTAACACTTCCTCTTCCGAGTCCACCGGCGCACCACAAATTTGCACTCGCACACCACACATGTGTGCTCTTCCTCTTCTTAAGGTTGCGGCATACTGCAACATCCAAAGGGTATGGGCTTCGTCACCTAGGCCCTCACTACCACTACTGTCACTACTGGTATCTTCGATTCCAAGCCTCTTCGCAGGTCGGGTCTTGCATGTGCTCCACTCTGGCACAACATCCTCTCCCACACCATTGCCTGGCATGAGCTTCCTCTTCATTCTGGGCCCGACACCTCATTGTGCACCCTTGGCTAACTCTTCTTTATCCTTCCACTCAGCTCTCTCTCTGAGCTCAACTCTTCTTACGTATCTTTCGGCTCTTTTTCTCCTCTGCTCTTCTAGGTCCATTCCAATCCTCACCTCATCTCAACAACTTCTTGGATCCTCCTCATTAGATCCATACTTTAGCTCTTTTTTTCCCCCACCTTTGCCAAAAACGCCCCCAAGCGCTAAGGGGTTTACTCAAACATCCTATTAGGCTCCAAGCGCATCATTCTTTTTTCTACAAATAGCATCTTGATCCAAAGGGGGATCTCTTCCAACGTCCGCTTTCTAGGACCTTCTTCAAACTTTCTTTCAACCTCACTGAAAGAATCACTATATTCTATAGAAAATTCAACAATATAGCCTTCTTTTACCAGGGCAAACCAGAAGTCAATGGCCCGAGTCCACTTGTTATCCAATGCCTTCAAGCTATCAAGCTTGACTTCATCCCATACTAACAGCTCTGATGGTAACAAAGTCAAGTTAACTTATGCTTGTCTTTTTAACCATTCATGCAATAAACATGGAAATTCTGCGAAAAAGAGTTCATGTAGATCAGAGTAAAAATATCTACCTTTCCATTCTTTCGCGTCCACCCGCAATCCTTTCATCTCTCACAGGACAAACTCGTCCTCCATCGCTTCTATCCAGTCTTGAATCTCCTCCTTAGACGGACGCCACCGCATTTCTCTCTTCCTCCATCAATCTCAACAAGCCTTCAGGTCCCGACAACGGAACCATTTGTTGGCACTAAGTTATGCAGTGTTGTTGCTTCAGTACACACCTGCGCGCACACTTACCTTTGCAACATTGGGGGTTTAAGACCCAGGGTTCATCCAAAGCGTGTCCAACAAAAACCCCTAAGCACCAACATATCAATCCTCAGTTGAGCCTGAGGAAGGTCTCACCCAAGATGCAGAGAAGATCACAGAGACCATAAGGTCTTGTGTCGGGGATGGAGGATCAAACATAATTAACAAAACTACAAATGGCATCCATGTAACTCATATTTGACAATCTCACAGGGACTAAGAATTAACACAAAACGTGCACAAGTGTTACTCATTCATGACAAACACAAAATATAACAGAACTGCCATAGCTTTATTACTAAACATATTCCATCATCTTAGAGACATACAATGTGTTGAATAACTGAGTTGCACAACATAATACTTCATCTCATTACTATAAAAATAGTGGGAATACAACAGTATGTGCCTTGCGCTAAACTGTAAGACTCAGAGAAATACAAGACATAGGAGACTTCTCCATACAACACGGGACTGCAATAGGCTAACTCGGAGCTCTGGTACTGATGCCTTCCCCAATTCACCAGCCTTTTTTCCAAGCTGAGAGCTCTCTTTTATATCTCTTTTTGCTGGGAAGCGTTGTCCTTTATTGTTCTGCTCCACTCGCTTGTCTAATCTAACGACCTCACACGCTTCTAGTACATGTCAGAGCTCTACATAGGTTTTCTGCATCAGGGGCAATCTTAACTACCCTAGCCATCTCATCTTCTCGTCGCCCCACGTCTGCATCTACTGCTAGCAGTAATCATTTCGGAAGATATCCCGGTGATTCCTTTCTTGCTTCCGACAAGCTTCTTCTTGATTTTCGGCACTGCTGACAAAACTCGTTGCGTCTTCCTTTGGCCGGTGACCTCTACCAGCGGACGGTTGGTTCTCTGTCGACACCTTTTATGCCCTCCTCCACGCAAATCTTCTATCAGCTGCTCCACGAACGACCTATTCTACAACCCGATCTTCCAGCTGGGGCTCCTCTTGCCACACAAACCACTCACAGCTTAGCCCACGCAGCTCTGTCGTGAATTTTCAAGCCGTCATCTCTACGATAGGGCAGCTGTTCCTTTTACTCGAATCTATCGATGTTTAAGTCCTTCACCACTCAACAGGTCTAGCAATGCAACCAGTGGCTTCCCTTTGTTGCTACAACACACAGCAACTGCTCTCACACTGTCTACTTGATTTTCTGTCGGCTAATTCACTCAGCCCGACCTCACTTCAAACGTCACACATCCGCAAACCTCACGCCAATTTTCAGTGATCTCTTAGCCCGATTTCTCCAACAGACGACCGTATGGCATATGACCCGTATGGTTGTTGTACAACAGTGGTCGTACAAATCCTCGTTTTTTTTTATTATTTTTTCCCCACAGCTCCTACAGACAACAAACTTAAAAAAAACATCCCGAAGACTGTAATTCTCGTTGTTGATCTCGATCTCGTGCAAATAACCTGGCTTCCTTAGTCCAAGCTCTGATACCATGTTGATTTTTAGAACCCAGCACCCAGCTAATAATCCCAAATGAAATCACTTCAATAATTAAAAGCACAATTGAGTTTTAACTAAACAGCGGAAGCATTAACAACAGAAACCAAACACACATTGCACACGAAATTCGGGTAAAACCCCTGGAAAAACCCTTGCGAGAAAACTAGATATCTGATGATTTTATTGCTACAAAATCAAGGCTCCCGTCTTGAGATAATGGCCCTTCAGAGGATTACAATGTTGCAGCTAATAGCCTATCCCACCTCGCCGCTATCTCCCTAGTTGCTCCCTGCACCCTTTCCTCGACACCTTCCCCGACACACTTGAGTGCTCACTCACTCTTTGTGTACCATCACTGTGTCTCATCATCTCACCTAGGCTACCTTTTATTACATTGAGTTAACCCTAAGTCCAAAACCCTCGATCTCCTCCAAAGTGATCAAAGGTTGAGATCTAATCTCACCTTCAACAGATGCAGACGATGATATATTTTGATGCCAAGATGCTACCAGACGATACTGATAGTGATGATGATGCTCGTGACTTGATACGTGATCATGAGATACCCTGTGTGGCTATGATGATGCTACATGTAGAATGGTCTGCAAGACTATGCGAGCCTTGCCCATACCATGTAAAATAGATGGATGTGTTTGAGACCATTATAATTAATACCTCCCTAGCTAGGAGGGAGTGTTGATATTATGGTAGTTGCGGAAGGTATTAACCTCCATATGTAACCTTTGACTAGAATAGAATATTCTGAAAGAAAGAGAAACCCTAAACAGATGTGTGAGAACCCTAGAAGACTAGTCAGCTCCATAAAATAAATAATATTATAGTATTACCCTCCAGAAAGAGAAGTCAGTGTAGACAGGTGATAAGGACTATAAATAAGAGGCTCTTGAGCTCATTTTGTACACACTTCACTCACTCTCTCAAAAAAGTATAGCGCATGTTTGGAGCTGCAGTTGCAAGAAAGGAAAGTGCATCTTCTGGGGTGATTCTTGGTCTCTCTCTCTAGCGCTATCTAGCCTAAGATATGCACCCTACCTTCTAGTATCTCTTGGTGGTATTCTTGGTGATATCTTGGAGTATATTGGTGGATTTCTTGAAGGTGCAAATTTGGGGAAGAAGTGCAACTGCAACTGCTGCAGTTGAGTATTGTTCTTGTTATGTGGTTGTGGAGACTCTCTCTCTTGTGCGCTGCCCTTGGAGAAGGTGGGCTCTCCTTGTCTTGTGATGTTGCTGCAGTTGGATGGTGTTTTCTGGTTCCATCTCGTGCTACTGCTGCAGCTAGGGTTTATCTGTTGGTTATAGTATGGCTTTCCGGAATCATTCTATCTAGCTAAGGTTAAGGTGCTCGGGGGTGGCTGCATGCCTATGGTTGGGTGACAATATTGTGATATTGTCTATGGTTAAACGAGCACATCGAATATTTTAACAAGAGATTGATAAATCAGTCCCATGGAGATTATTTAATGGAGCATCTTAGGGCAACCCTGGGAATAGTGGTGCAGGAGGTATTCTTTTTTTCCACTGCAATCATAGTATAGCCTTATTATGCGGTCTATGGCAGGGCTCCAACAACTGGGCAGAGGTAATGGCCCTCATCATTCTGATGAAAGTAGCAAAAGAAAGATAAGTGGACAGAGTTGAAGTGTATGGAGATTCCAATCTAATAGTGGAATGGATGAAAGGAGTCTATAGGAACCAAACATTTGACTCTTACCAATGCAGTGAAGAGAGACCATGACCTCAAAGATAGTTCCTTCAACATTTCTTTCTGTTATATTTTCAGGGAGCACAATGCTACTGTAGCCTGTAGCCAACAGTTTGGCCAAGAAGGTGGTGGAATCGATATATGGACAGCTGGAGATGACAGAGACTGAAGGGGAAGAAGTTAGCAATCTTCCTCCAAAGTAGATTCTCTCTTAGAATTTTATCTCATACACCAGGTTAGGGGCTGCATGTCTCAATTCCAATGATTAATCCGTACACCATTTTTGGCTGCTCTTTAATGAGCTCTATAAGTAGTTTTCAACTGATGGGTAAATGCCCGGGTTTTCTAGGATTTTGATGGAGTTTGCTCGGGAATTCTGAGTCTGAGTCTCCTTTTGGCATATGTATGCCTACTGCTTGGATAGTTTGGAATGTATCCCTACCTATTTCTAACCATGAAATAAAAAGTGATATGACTTATTTCTTCGGGAAAAAAAAGATTCAAAGGCAACAGTGTCTTGGATGTAGATAAATAAGATTCACTAGTTCCACGTGCTACAAATGTTATGAGTTTTCCACTGGCTTCTTAGCATTGTCTGTTACATATAGGAAATATTTAACCAAGGAAGGAAAATCCAAGCTACCATGGGTTCTGGGAACACATTGCACAACAATCTCATAATTTTGCCAACAAATATCAGGTGCATACAAAAAACTCCTTGGATGAATAAATTAAGCATTTTACCTCTTGAAGAGACATTTTGTTGTTCAGTTTATAATCTTGCCATCACCAGACATGTTTCCATGGAAATTTAAACGGCATAAGTATTACAGGCTTGAAAACATAAACTATACACTAAAAATGGAACCAAAGAAAACAGCAAATGTGAGGTGCTTACAAGGTTCCATATTTGAAAAGCATTGAGCTGATCCACACAGAATTTCCCATATACCATTTGCATGATAGCATGTCACATAAACATTGTCATTCACTGTGAACATACCAAGCAGAACCAGATATGATATTTAAAGAAAGTGAGATACGATAGTTACAAGTGAAACAATTTGTTAAATTCATGAAAACCTGCCAGCACGTTTTCGTGTACTTTTATTTTCGCAATCACCCGGTTGGTGTTGGTAAGTTCAGAGTTTCGGACTTTTATAATTCTACACTGGAAATCGTATCCCCTCAAGGCTTCATAATTCTACACTGGAAATCGTATCCCCTCAAGGCTTCATGAGCAAATACAAGTATTAATCTTCAGTTCAATCCACTTTAAAGAACATGGTGCATTTTCTGTTGTCTGAATGGTTAACCAGGTACTGGAGATGAGTTGTGTTTCCATTGCCTTTATGTTTCCATTGCCTGTAATACACCCCAGAACAGGGGTTTGCATACTTAATACAACTGTTTTCTGGTGTATGAACAAAAAATATTCAAGCACTTGCTACCACTGCTCTGTGTTTTGCGTTTAGGGATTCAACCAACCACTTTTAACTTTTTTATAAAGAAGAATATTTCTCACTTTAGATGGGTAAATGTTTACAAACAGCCTATTGTAAAAATAGTAAGGACATTCCTCCAAATCGAGAAAGGATAAATGAATTATAAGTTCATTCATTACAGCCACCATGACTAAGAAATAGTCTAAACCTTGGTGTCCAAAATCACAACGATCCTAAATAATCTGATTGCCAGCAGTGCCATACTTCATAGCATAGTAAGGCCAAGGTCAACTAAATTTGAAGGCATCAACGCCTCCAAAATGATTATCCACTCGCAGGAGTGTCATACACTGTCAAAAATTCGTGCTAACCAATTTGATCTGGTGATAAAGTTTGAAAACATGAAAATCTTTCGATATTTATGATCAACGCATCGTGGATAGTCTATAATTATATCTAATAGGTAAAATCAAAAGCCAAGCTAATTTTTTGCAATTCAATAAATGGGGTCCTGTATGCACAAAATTATTATCAATCTCGATACAAATTTCGAAGGCACACAAAGGGTAGCACTGTATTTGATAATGCCTTTTTTTTATTTTGCGCTGGCAAAGCTCAGGGTTCAAACATAACTCTTAACTATTTAAGCATCCGTGTTCTCACCATGGCTACGAAGGTTTACACTGCCACTATTGACAGTACAATACCAATTAAGCTAAAAGAAGCCCTTCCAGTTGAGTTGTACACCTGCAGATCAACTTCTTTTCCGACCGGCATCGAACAGGTTGTGGCTGGGAGGTAAAGGGGCCGACATATCGTAGCATCTGACCGCAAGACGAATGCATTCCATCCAGTGAAGAATCTCAGCATTTGGATCCTTCTCAACCACTGCAGATGACACAGTAATCTGCAATTGCTTGTTGTATAAGGTAATCCGACCCTGCACTCGCACTAACCTACCCAATTGTACCTGTTCAGCTTGTTTAAGAGCCATCGCAGCCATGGACTCCATCTGCAACTGGTCAGTTTTTGGGTAGTATCTATTAGTCATATGGTTTAGCCATAGAATACATGGAACACAGCCACTGCCATCATCGAGCTCAAACTTGAGGAATTTGTCCTTTCTTTCCCTGCTAACAACCACCCCTACCATCTCAACCTTCCTAACAGGCCTACCCTTTCTCCAAAAGGGCTCAGAGCCCCCTCTTGTATTCGGTTTTTGCAGAGACAGAAGATCAAATGACAGGAGCTTGACATGAGAGAGACACATTGGATCCAATCCCCATTCCCACATTGATCTCCCACAAGCCATCCTGAAGATCAGGACGCCCACGTTCAAAAAATATTCGATTTCAAATTTTTGGGGGGTCGACTACTTCCATGATCTCATGCTGAGAATTTTATGGGTTTAGGATTTAAGAATTGTTTGTTCCCATGCAGAGAATTCCCCGCCCCAGATTATCATTTTCTTACTTTATTATGTATACCCTCTGTTAATCTCTAGCGTAACCTGTACTAGCCCACTAAGTCCTCGGTGCCCTATTGCAAAGCTTTGCTTCCATTTAGAAGCACTGAGTTACTGTCTGGCAGAATGGCTTACCTCTGAAGATAGCTGCTGGAATCCCTCATGCCAGAGCGAAAGACTTCCTTTGACACGGTTGAACTGCTCTGCCGCGGAGTGAGGGCGCTAAAAACAACAATTTTCTTCCATCTACGTTGAAATTTGGCCAACCTCCACATCATAAGGAGAAAAAAAATATAAATGTCATATATTTATGTTAAACCAATGGGTTAGAATGTATTAAAACCGAAATTTACCTCATTCAACTTTATTGAATATGATTTAATACCTATGCTCTCGTCATAATGCAAGTAAAATCGATAAAACGACTTATACAAAATTTGTTTTAACAAATTCCAAAACCAATTTGTAAAAAAAATTTGACAAAAATGGTTTAAAGAATCCCAAAACCAATTTGTAAAAATTGGTTTGCTCATTCATAGAGTATTATAAGCAAGTCTTGCATTATTGTATGTCAATTGTATTTAACTTGAGTTGTTGGTAGGAATGATTGTTATCCTCCCCACTCAAGTTCAATTCCTACAAGTGACATATCCCCTAGTCTAGGGATAACTAAGGAGATCACGTCTCAAGGCCTACAGGTCCTAGACATGGAGTACCATGAGCCAGATGACTTGAGCATGGCCCTGGAGGGCCCCTCTTTTCTTCAGTGCACTCCACTTATCACCAGCAACAGTGTCCATCACACCAGCTTGGTCATGAAGTAGTTGTGAGTCTTGCTCTATGAGGTAATGAGTCTGGGTATCATGGTATGTATCACTCTGATTTCTGAAGCACTTGAACATGTTGTATTGAATCCTTCTTCATTTCATGATGTTTGCTTGGAAATTATGCTCTTTGCCTCGTTCATACCTAGAAGGGTGACATGTTGCCCTAGTAAGTTGATTTCCCTTTAGGATGGGTTGCTACTAGGTGGATCTATGAAAAGTCATTGTTTGTTCCCTCCATACTTACCACTTTCCATCTTTACTCCTTTCATCTCCCCTGTCCTTGTTTGGGCATTGGATTGGCTACCCTAGGAAAGGTTGTACATTGCCTTATGGGAAGAAGGGGCTAAAGGCCCGGAGGGTAAAAGTAGCTAGCAAGAGTTAAAAGCCAATTTTGAAACCTTCGAGATGCTTCGCCCAGGGATCCCCGAGAAAGCATTGAAAAGCTTCTCAGTGAGAAAAGGGGACCCACAAGATAAACATAAACATTCAAGGTACTAGTTTATGGATAGGAGGTCTCATCACGAGCCGACCTATTATGACCATGGGCATGTAACGGTATGACACTACCACCTATCTGGTCACCAAACCAGGGTAGTGGCTCTTAGTGGCATAGCCAAGAGAAAGGGGGTCTCATCACGAGCCAACCTTCTCATTTCTATGAAATGTTTGTGGATAACGATGTCACCTCTGGTCATCAAGCTAGGACAGTGGCCCTCAACTATTTCCTTGAAGCACAAGAGAAAAAGATCAAAAGAAATATAACTATGAGTAAAAGGCAATGAATGGGCTAGGAAACAATTGCATTCATGACAAGGTGCAACTCGCCCTCCACAAAACCACCCACAGGTAAGACTTTACATGTCCCTGTTATCACATACACCCCATGCCCAAATGTTTACCCCATGCTGCCTCATACACTTACATGACTTGGAATAGACTCCACCTGGGAAACACCCCAAACTTAAGAGAGGTTAGCCCAATAAGACGCCCTGGGACCCTCTCCAAACCTAACTTATCAAATTGCATAATGTCTTTGAGTATTTGTTTGGGGTTAAGGGGGATTTGATGCACATGTTTGAGTAATTTAATTATTGGATGTGATTTACATGTTATAATCCCTGTGACTTATGAACCCCTGGAGGGTGTACTTGTTGTTGTTGCAAGACCTTGCCCGGTGGATAGGTGCACATAAAGGAATGATTAGATCAGACCTTCACAAGGCTCAATACCCATCGATGGATGTTGAGACCCCAACCAAGAGGCATGATAGAGATTGAAAACTTGCACTGGGAGAAAGAAGGGCGTTGCCTTTGGAGGCACCTTGGAAGACCTAGATGCAGGGGATCTTGCTCCTCCCACATGGACGTTATCCCTTGAGGGCCCTGGACGTCATCATGGATACCCTAGACATCATCCAAAACTGGTCTTGTCATCTTGGACAACGTTTATGAGGCATTGGCACATGTGGGCAGGGTTTCATGTCTTTGGAGGCCCAACGTTTCACCTGCCCAATGTTCCATACGTGGGGATCAATGTCGCCCTTGAGGGGCATGACGTCACCCCTGGAGTGATTCTTAGATGCAAATTAATTTTATTTTGTCCAGATTTAATTTGTGTAAAAAATTGGCCAGGTTGGCCCAATAATTATGAACTAAAATTAATTTTAGGTTAAATTTCGTATAAATAAGCAGAAAGTGACATTCATTTTCATCACAACTTGTCATAGGAAGACAAGAGGTCTGAAATTTGTGCCCTATTAGGGTTATTGGATGAAATAGTGAGGCACCACTCTTGTTTAAGGCTCATCTTTGCAACTTGGATCAATTTTTGAAGTTTTATGGTGATCTTGCATGGTACTTACATGATTATTGTTGGTGCAAGTAATTGAAATCTGCATTTTGTCATCTATTGAATGGTTTATTGTATGGATTTGTTTGCTCATACAAGATTATGAAATTGCATGGTGTATTTAATGCTTGAAGGAAGAAACTTAAGTTGCTACTTTCTTACTTTTTATTTGCCAAGCTTTTCACTAATTAATCTAGTAACTAGTGAAACCCTATAGCCCTAAATTGCTAGCACTCTAAGGGTTTGCATTTGGTTATTGTTGCACAAGTTATACTCCATAAAAAGGCTAAGGAGAGCAAGGCACTAAAGCCTAGAAGTGCCTACACCCTAACACTTTGTCTCTTAAGGTCAAAATCTAGTAGGACTTAAGTTACTACTTCTCCTAGACTTTTTCCCTCTTAGACTTTTGTGTATCATCATTAATTTGTAGCCTTAGAAGGAGCCGCCCACATTGACTCCATTTACCCCTAAACGACACTAGTCTTCAACCCTTGTTACTTGACAAGAATCATCAAACTTCAAACTCAACCTCTCTACCTAATACCCTACTAACCTAAACTAAATTGTTAACATAGCCTAGGAATACTAACCACTAAGTTGTTGATGTTATAATCAATGTTATAGCCATCATTTTGCAACTTATCCAAACTTGTTTGACCACTTAAATCAATCCAGAAATTGTATAAGGCAAGGTACAATCAACCAAGACTAAAGTGTGCATCAAATTTCCTTTCTAAATATTTTTTCTGAAAATTTTACTACTGTTGTCATTACTTTATTTTGTTGTTACTATTGTTGTCATTACTTTATTTTGTTGTTACTACAGTTATCATTGGCAACATATTAGAGTTTATTTTATGATTTGCATATATCTAGAAATTGTATGAGACAAGTGTTATCATTTCAGGACTTCACAATATCTTGTTATATTGTTTATTCAAGTGCATTCTCTGGGTGTTATTACAATTGTCATTAATTAATTATTGTTGTTATATATTTATCACTTGCTTCATACATTGATTAGTAGCAGTCATCTCTATAAACTTGAAGTCTTGTTGAAGCATTCATCATCACTTGTTGTTGCCATAACTTTTTTTGTTGTATTGGTAAGGGGCAGGTACACTTTATTCTCCTTTCCTTCATCCAACAAGACTTAAGTCTCCCTTGGAGTAGATTTATCCTTCTCCTAAATAGAAAGAGGTGCCCTATTGGGGTGACAATGATAGGACTACCTCTGTGTTACATTAATCTAATCCTACTTGCCTTCAGGATTTGGGCAAGTATAGATTGTGCGATAACATTTTTGGCGTCGTTGTCGAGGAACACTAAGTCAATATTCCTCAATGACACTTTTTCGGTAAGCCTTTCCCTCAAAACCTTCATCTTACGAAGCTTACCTAGCGACTCCACTGAGGGTGATCCCCTCCCTTTGATAATCCTTAAGAGGATATATGGCGACTCCACTGACCTTTTCTAAGGTGCCACCTTACTCTCAACTTTGTGATATTTCCAAGATATGGGATCATGGCACCTTGGGAACAAGTGTATCTGACAATTGATTTTGAAAGTTTTCAAGGATACTCGCATTATCTTGATATAAAATGGTTGAACAACTCTTCAAGATTCGGAGGCCTCCCAATTACTCACATTGTAGAATTCTTGAAGTATATAAGTGAGATAGAATTTGAAGGGGAGGATGTTCTGGTAAAATTGTTCATACTTTCTCTGTCGTCCTTTTTGCAAGATTGGATTAAGGGTTGTTGCGAAGATAAGGGTATATCATCTTTCGTAGACCTCATCGGTAGGTTTATTGAGTTTGTGAAACCACAATTCCAGACATACAAAGATGCCCTTCAAAATCTTGTGGAAGATCTCAGGGATGTGTACCATGCTTAAAACCAAGAACCCTCTGATATAGAAGGAGAGATTTATGAAGGTTGTCAACCCCTTGAAGAGGAGCAAGATTGTTTCCATGATTCAATAGAATACAGTAAATACTTGACTAAAGAAGTGTATTATGAGGATGAAGCACTAGTATCCTCTCCTTTGTCCGATGAAACTCTCCAAGATCCTATCTCTCCTACACAAGACGAAGAGAATGAGGTGAATCATTTTCCTTTCCAAGTTTTTGATGACACTTTGTTCTATGATTCAAAAGGTGAAGAAGTAAAGGAACCCTTAAAAGAGCTAGGTCCTTCATTTTCTGATGAAGGCGAAAAGATGATTAAAGACACGAGTCTTGGGGATGATGTACTAGATGATCTTCCATTTGATGAAGTCATCCAAGCCTTTGACGCTTCTGGACAACAAGCAGTGAACACAGTAATTTATTTCCCTTTCCAAGATTTTGATGATGTTTTATTTTATGATGTGGAAAGTGAAGAAGTATTAGAGAATCCCTTGGATGCATTAAATCCTTCATGTTATGATAAAGGTAGTGACATGGTTGATAATATCGATGAGTTCATACATGTTAGAAGACGTAAGTGGGATGTGATTGGTTCTGATGAGGATCCCATTTATGATATGGAAGGATATCTTTGAATGTTGCATTTACAACAAGCATATGATGTTCCTAATAATTTTTACGTTTGGCAACAAGATGATGATATAATTACAAAAGTTTTCCAAGCACCCAAGGATGACCCAGTGCAATGTTCTCCTGATGATTTTCGGTCATACCTTGAGGATTTTGATGAGTATTCCTTTGAGCACTTGGATTTATTCTATGAAGAAGAATATCAATTGTCGTTGTGCTCAAATTTTAATAAAGAGGACGTTGCTTGCCTGAAGCAGGATACTTGTGACAAGGTTGTACAACTCCCTCTGATTGCTTTACCTCATTATGTCACTAAGGATACAATTGGGGATCATGTCTCTTGTTTCAAGTTTTCTTCAGGGGAAAACTTTTCGTTAGAATTCAAGGGGAGGTTGAATGCCTTAAGAAGTTTACTATCTCAATCTTTAAGTTTTCCCCTGAGAAATTGTCATTTGCCCTCTAAGTTCTTGTTAATCTCTTCTCAGACCTCAGGGAGTGATGATGTCCAAGGTAGTCAACCCCCAGATTCTTTGAGCTATCCTTTTGAGTCCTTGACCTCTCACGATCCTTTTCTGAGATGGATTGATCACTTTTCTGGAAGGGTGACTTGGCATGATTTTGTCCCTCCCTCCCGCCTCCATGAGCTAGACTTTACAATTTCCTATGATATAATGCATGCTCTAACTCATGTTTATTTTGTGATTAACTTGTCATTGTTTTGGTTTATGATGAAACACAGAGGTAGGTGTTATGATCAATTGCTAGCGTGGTTGTACTGGTGGTATGCTTATACATAGCATTTAACGGGGATAACTAAGGAGATCATGTCTCGAGGCCCACATGTCCTAGACATGGAGTACCAAGAGCCAGGCGACTTGAGCATGGCCCTAGAGGGCCCCTCTTTTCTTCAGTCCACTCCACTTACCACCAGCAACATTATCCATCACACTAGCCTGGTCCCGAAGTAGCGATGAGTCTTGCTCCATGAGGTAATGAGTTCGAGTATCATGGTATGTATCACTCTGATTTTTGAAGCACTTGAACATGTTGTATTGAATCCTTCTTCATTTCATGACATTTTCTTGGAAATTATGCTCTTTGCCTCGTACATACTTAGAAGGGTGACATGGTGCCCTATTAAGTTGATTTCCCTTTAGGATGGGTTGCTACTGGGTGGATTTTTTAAAATTCATTGTTTGTTCCCTCCATACTTAACACTTTCCATCTTTACTCCTTTCATCTCCCCTATTCTTGTTTGGGCATTGGGGTTTTCTACACTAGGAAGGGTTGTACCTTACCTTGTGGGAAGAAGGGGCTAAAGTCCCAGAGGGTAAAAGTAGCTGGAAAGAGTTAAAAGCCAATTTTGAAACCTTCAAGATGCTTCGCCCAAGGATCCCGGAGAAAGCAGTGAAAAGCATCTCAGTAAGACAAGGGGACCCACAAGATAAACATAAACATTCAAGGTACTAGTTTATGGATAGGAGGTCGCATAACAAGTCGACCCATTCTGACCATGGGCATGTAGCGGTATGACACTACCACCTATCTGGTCACCAAACCAAGGTAGTGGCTCTTGAAGGCATAGCCAAGAGAAAGGGGGTCTCATCACAAGCCAACCTTCTCATTTCCGTGAAATGTTTGTGGATAACGCTGTCACCTCTGGTCATCAAGCCAGGCCAATGGACCTCAACTATTTCCTTAAAGAACAAGAGTAAAAGATCAAAATAAATAAAGCTAAGAGTAAAAGGCAATGAATGGGATAGGATACAATTGCATTCATGACAAGATGCAGCTCACCCTCCCGAAAGGCACACATAGTTAAAACTTTACACTTCCATGTTATCACATGCACCCCATGCCCAAAAATTTACCCCATGCCACCTCATACACTCACATCACTTGGACTAGACTCCACCTGAGAAACACCCCAAACTTAAGAGAGGTTAGCCCAATAGGACACCCTGAGACCCTCTCCAAACCTAGCTTGTCAAATTGCATAACGTCTTTGAGCATTTGCTTGGGGTTAAGGGGGGTTTGATGCACATGTTTGGGTAATTTAATTATTGGATGTTATTTACATGCTATAATCCATGTGACTTATTGTTACGGAATAATTCCCATGCAGACAGGTGAATATTCCCTTGGATTCTAGACCCCTAATACCAAGACAGAAAAACACAAATGGACACTGCCATCCCTTTGAATCCAGTTTAACTAATCAAAAAGAGAGAGAGGGAGAAAAATTGTGATGCACCTTGTTTCGAAGTTTGTCCTCATTGTTTCCAATTCGAGTTCGATCTTCAAACTCCTTAGCACAACTTGACACTTGCAATCTAATGGACAACAAAGAGAAACAAATAACTCTTACTCTGCAAGATTAGATTAAACAAATCCATCTAGAACAAGTGGACAAGTACATGCAAGAATACACAAGCTTGAAGGGAACATGCCAAGTATATTGATGAGAACTTTAAAGAGATACTTACAATCATGGATGGTGTTGCAACAACCTCTCCAAGTCCTCCTTGTCAAACCCCTTGCTTGAAAGATCCACGATCGTAATGACAATACTTTTGTTGATTATTTTCCTCCCTTGCTCACCATGAGAATACCTCCATTTATAGGCTTTGATAGGCCCAACTACCTTGGTTATATTTGGGATTAGTTGAGTATATGAATCCATCAGTTGCGATATCTCCCTTAGATGTAGCTAAAGGGTTAGATTTGAGCCAAACCAACTCGAATCATCCATAGTTGTCCTTAGAGAAAAAGGGGATTTCTTCCCAAGATTTTCTCAACCACTTCAGCGCTCCCTTACGACGGGTAATAGAGCGCTACAACGCTTCCTCCCAGATAGACAAAGAGTGCTAATGCTCCCTGTATATGAGCAGGGGAGTGTTGATCTTCCAAAAGTTGCCAAGATGACCAATTCTCATAGAAAACACTTTGCTCCAACTGTTAAATGATGGGGCTTCTTCTTCTAACATGTTTCATGGGTTGTATCAAGTGTTTTTATGGTGTCATTCGTGATGTGACACTTACTTGACGATAATGCAGCACTTGTGACACTTGCGACAATGAGAATATGACATTATCTAAGTGAAGAATTTTGATGTGTAACAGATTGTCCCCCAAAGTGTGAGACCAGAAGATGAAAGTTGATGACCGAAACACTTTGTAGATTCTTCGAAACAAGGGTATGGAGTCAGAGAACCTCATAGAAGTTGCAGACAACCATCAAACAATGTTAATATTTTTTCCATTCACGAGGCAGGCATACCTATGCTCGAAATATAAGTGACTCAAAGTATGGCCGCCAAAAAATACACTACAGATCCATGATTATTTTGACTAAGGGTATGGCCACCAGAGATACAATGTGGATCCATACTTCTATGACATGAATTGATCGTAGCCATGAAAAATACACAGTGGAGATATGAGATGATAAAACATAGCCACAAACCAATACAATGTGGATCTATGCAACACCATATGTATCAATGTGCTCAAAAAAATTCCTTCGCAACCTGGGCAGAACAGATAACAGAGTGGATGCTCAATCCAGGGTCTTCGTCCCAATCCCGACGTAGTACTAATCTAGCCACGTGAAAAGATGATTTGATGTCAAACATGGTATAAACCACTTGATTACCGGTCATTGAGGTGAATCGTTAACAAGTGCACGGGAAATCACCAATGATGTCAATGACTCCCAAGGTACCTAAGTACATTCCAGTGAATGTGAATAAATGAGATGAGGTCGAACATTCGTGGAATCATCCAGTCAGAGTTCAATGATATAAACCTATTGTCGGAAGCGAGGAGGCCTGCCATTGAAGCATGCAGGTCCCAAGGTACTAACCGGTTTCTAAGTCTAATTCCCAGATGATGTATTGAAGTCGACAGGAAAAGACTCGTCGAATGAGGGCCTTGATGTATTCCCCCATCATCGACACGAAACTGACACATGAAGGTGATGCAATATAGAAAATGAATCATAGACTGACACGGGTATGGAAACTGGTAATTTTGCAGATGGTTGACTCTCGAGGTGAATACTTCCCTTGAACATTGAGGCACGACATGAGACTTGGCAACATAAATGCATAGTGGACCAAAACATAATGCAATGGGTGTTGTGACATTCTTTAGATGACTCAAAGGAGTAGAAAGACTCATAGGATTGGTTCAGTGCAGAGGTTTAGTGGATTATCCAAGTGTTCAGTGTGAAGGTTAAAAACAAGTGTCATGTTCAAGGGCGACTGCAAGAGATGTTTACAAAAGTTATCAAGAAACTTGACCTACTTCCTTCAATTTCCCCCCCATCCAAATAGATGAGTACCTTTTTTTAATTTAATGAGCTTGAGGAGGATAACACATGCTCGATATAATTCACCTTCGGTAAGTTCCTCTTGCTTTGTTTAACGAATTGGAAGAACTAAGAGTTTGTTCCTAGAAGGGCCCTTCAATGCGTAGTTTAGCAAGTCCAGAGAAGGAAAACTCGGTGGTTTTTCATGTTTAGAGAGTCTGAAAAGAACTTAAAGGTGACTCCAGGGTTGTCCTTTTTTGTAATTTCAGTCTCCGAGGTCTGAAAAAGAGATAAACTATTACTCAGAAGACGCCCTTTCAAACCTTTTAACGAGCATGAAAGGAAGCAGGATCACTCGACAATCTTTTCATGTTTAGAGAGTCTGAAAATAGTTTAAAGGAGACTCCAGGAGGGTTCCTTTTCGTATAACCTTACAAGTTCGAAAAAGAAATAAAAGTATGCTCGGTTACATTCTCATGTATTTGTAAGCGCGAGAAAGAACAAAGACTAAGCTCATTGGTGTTAGAAGGTTACCGAAAGATACCACTCGAATTCCTGTAAAATCAAGCTATTATGGGCACAAGATATTAGTAATTCCTCGAAAAGAATAATAAAAAACCAAAAAATGGACTTTATAATAAGGATAAATGACCTAAATGACCATATCAAATATCAAACTAGGTTAGAAATTTGTTTTTACCATTGTTTTTATCATTCTCTTCTGGTCCTTGGATTTTTACCTCTTTTGGAGCTTTTTTCGAGCATCGATTGTGAGAGTTGTGGGTGACCATTTTAGATCTGTCCAGACCAGGTTAGTTGTCTCTTCCTCCTCATCCTTTTTTTATGGTTTTTCACTACATTTTAACCTTTATTTGAGGTGTTCTAGGCTCCTTGGGAAGCCCTAGAGCATCGAACCAGACTGACGCTCCCTTAAGGCACTGAGGGGAGTGTCGATTGATATTTCAACGCATTGGTGCATATGTCTAGGGCGCACTAGCACTCTGTAAGCTGCTATGAGGGAGCATCAGGCGCAAAACTAAAAAAACCTTTCACTTTTTGGCTGAAAAGAGGTAGTTTTTTTTTTCGGAATAGTTTGTCCAATGATGATTAAATGTTGTATTTGCAGATTTCATCTATAGCTAGCCATGATTGAGTGGAAAGAGTGTGAGCATAATTTCGATGATATCGTCGCTCTCCAATACCCTCAAGCGAGGGAGGCCTTGAGAAACTGGGGTTTTCTCAAATACTTCAAGCTTCAAAACATGAGAAAAGAAGTACTATTGCTTGCGTATTTGATTGGTCTATGGGACGACCCTAAGAAAGCATTATGAATCAGACCACACATGCTTGAAATCGAAATAGACAATGTATATTTTATGATGGGTCTCTCGAGGAGAGGGGAACCCATACTCTTGTTCGAACACCGACCTACTCCAAAACCGACCGAGGCATACATTTCCAAGCATTGCATATCAAGGTCGCGATTGGTGGGACGACGGATTATGATAAAGGATGTGAGAGACTTATCACTTCGATCCATTCTATTTGCCATCACCAGGTTGGTAGAGAGCACCAATTCTCACTTGGATTCTAAATCACATATCTCTTATACCATACAATGTTTATAACCTAGATTGCCCAATTGGAGTGCAGGGTTCCTCAGGAATGTCAAAGAACAAATATCCAAATGCAGGGTCGACAGACAAAAATAGTTTGGATACGATTCCTTTTTGGTTTCATTTTTCTTAGAGCGTATCCCTCATATGCAGCCACATGTTGCGATGATAGCATGTCCCATGGTCGAGCCTCGTATGGAGAGGTGGACCAGTCTTTCCCCCAGGTTGGGGAATGAGCCTTCTACTTTCAGATTCACTGTTGATTTCTTCGCATGGTGGAGAAGGCAATTAGTGGTGATTGAGGACTTCCCTTATGCTGGGGTAGATTTTAGAGGTAGTTTTGACCTGGTCGTGCTGACCTAGTCCTTCTTGAAGGTATCCAATGGGATGCATCTGGTATAAAAAAACATAACCTTGCAACAACATGTTTTTTGTTTATTTTATTTTATATGTTTTTGGTTGTACAATGAGGGATCTAAACCGTTTTGTTTTCATCATGCAAACAGAGGTGCGTCATGTCCGACGGAGATGTCGGCACTGGGGCGTCGGAGATGCACAGGCTCCAGTTGAGCATGAGGTCGTAGCGGGAGGGCTTCGAGAGGTGGAGAGGAACCTCTAGGGTTTGATGATGGGTGTCCCACCCCTGAGGAGGCAAGATGTGCCTCTACACTTGTAGCGACATACAGTTGGGGTCTTTGAAGGCCTCAACCATTTACTACGATAGGTGACATGAGCAATGATGTACTTTTTGGAGCACAATGTGATACGTGAGGATGAGTAGAGTCCTGAGATATTTTGTAGTCCTTATGATGATACTATGGGCATGAAGGCCCAAAATTTTCCTCGCTATGTACTTTTGTATGATGTACTTTAAAACACTTTTTCTATCACGCATATATATATACGAGTTTTGCGGCTACCTATGTTGTATTTTTGTGTTTTTATGTGATGTTTTTGTACATATGATTTATGTTTTAAATTTTTTTATCTATGCGCAAGATACCAATGCAACATATAATTAGCTAACGAATATGAATTTGTATTGAGTTCTCTTGATATGTGTTTGTATTGGAGAAATTCAAACGATCTTTTGATACAACGAATCCTTAGGTGGAGACATAGTAAAATCAAGTTGCGAACTGTGTACTCATGATTAAGTTGACAAACCACAAGTTGAGAGTCTAGGTTGGTAATCAATTGAGTTATACCTAGAGAGGAGGCTTCAGTTAAAAGTTGTATGATGGCATGATATTCTGCCACATTATTGGTCACAGATCTGCGGAACTCACCAACTCACCAGAGTGGTAGATGACCCAAGCTGCAGAAGCGATGTTCTGGGTATGTCGACTAGCGCCATCCGCAAACCCGAAAAAGATCGGAAAGGGTGATGTCATTTGTGCATTCAATCACAAAGAAAAGTATAAGCAACTAAGACAAAACTAGTGCACACAAAAGAAAAGACACACAAATTCAAGAGTATATAGTACAATAATGTACAAAGCACACATGTGAGATATTCTATGCATAGTACTTCTTGAGGTAAATCCCATTTCGGGGCTCACTGAGAGATATTCCATCGTAGTCTACTAACTCCTAGGCACCTCTATGTAGCACATGTTGTATGATACAAGGCACATGCCACATGGGTTCTAACTTTCTTGCCCCCAATTTGTCATGATCTTGATCATAGACTAAGAGTAGATCTTCTTCTGCTAAAGCACGAGGTTGGACGGATTTATCATATTGTTTTTTCATGTGTTTTTTATACGTCTCGTTGATGAGAGAAGCATTGTGACGGGTTTCACCCAACTTGGTTAAATATATGAATCATTCGTCTTCAAGAGAAGTGTGAGGTAGAAGTTCTACGATAAGTTTCAACGAAGGGATATTACTTTCAATTGGTAACACTGTTTCTATTTCGTATACCAACTAAAACGACGTGAATCTAGTGGCAATTTTCATTGAAGTTCGATAGGCCTAGAGTATGGAGAAGAGTTGCAAGTGCCAAGAGGTTTTGTTTGTTCCCACCATGTGTTGGAGCATGGTCTTCATAACTTTTTTGATGGCTTCAACTTTTCCATTCACCTAAGGATAGTAGGGGGATGAGTTTTCGTGGCGAAAACCTAACTTGGTGCACAATTCACTCATCATCTGGTTCTAGAAGTGAGATCCATGATCAATGACAATATCTTGTGGGACACTGAATCGAGTGATGATGTGGTTAAACAGAAAAAGTGTGGCAGTGTGACCATCGTTAAGAAATGTAGGCATAGCCTTAACCCATTTAGTGAAATAATGGACGACAACCATGATATACACGTGCCCTCGGTTAAGGTAGGATTACATTGGATAAAATCGATGCCCCATTTTTCAAAAGGGCCGACTATGACAATGGGATGCAGCGGAGTAGAGTGGTTACATGCTTTCTTCTGAAAGATTTGACAGGGTGGGCATTTTTTTATGACCTCGATGCAATATTTGAATATAGAAGGCCAAAAATAACTGATATGTAGGGTTTTTTGGGTTGTAGCCATCCCAGAAAGATGACCGCCATAAGCTCCAAGGTGACATTCATTTAATACATGTTCAACCTCGTCATGGGTTAAACAACGTCGTAGGAAAATATCAATGCCACGACGGTACAATGTGTCATCGATGATGAGGTAGCATTTGGAGTGGTGTCAAATGCGATGTCGTTCGTCACATGAGCTATTCGGCAAAAAACGTTGGGTTTGGAGATAAAGAAGAATATCCATGTACCAAGGATCGAACGTACTAATGAGGAACACGGATTCATCAAGTGGAGAATCACTGGGCTCAGTATCTTCATCAGTATAGGGAAGATCACAAATCAATTATGCAAAAACCAACGATTTCTTAGCTTTTGATATGGCAAATTTGAGATCGAATTCCTGGAGAATAACGATCCATTTGGAATATTTTCCCCCAAGTACTTGACGAGTCAAGATGTGTTACATGGGGTTCGAGTCTGCAATGACCATGGTAGTGCATAATAGATGTAATGGTGAAATCTCTGGACGACAATAATTGTTTCCAAAGCCAACTTTTCAACATGCGAATATCGGAGCTCGAGAGTTGATAGACTCTTACTCAGATAGTATATCACATGTTTGTCACCGTCATCATCCTCTTGTACTAATACCATAGCAATAGTGGAAGTAGAGGAAGCCAAATAAAGGATGTAGTCTTTCACATAATCTGGTGGGTACAAAAGAGGTGTGTTCGTTAAGGCATGTTTAAGGGCATCGAATGATCGTTGAGCAGTTTCATCCCAGATGAAAGGGAGGTTTTTCTATAACAATCTCATAAATCCTTTAGTGATTTCAGCGTAATTGCAAATGAAGCAACGAAGAAAGTTTGCCTTCCCTTGCAAAATTTGCAGTTGGGTTAGATTATTGGGAGGAGGTAAAGCTAGAATGGCTTTGATTTTTAAGGGATCCACCCTAATCTCGTCTTTGGAGACTACGAAGCGGATGAGGCATCCTGATTCAACAACAAAAATGCATTTGTGGGGATTCAAATGAATGTTGTAAAACCAACATCGAAGAAAGATGGCTCATAGGTGAACAATGTGGTCTCTTCGATGAGACGAATGAGCGGGCAAGTCATCAAGGTAAGGTTCAACAATATGTTTGATATCGTGGAATGCATACAGCATGACCTACTGAAAAGTAGCTCCAACGTTTTTAAGCCCAAAAGGTAATTTTTGATAAGTGAAAGTCCCCCAAGGGAAGATGAAGGTTGCTTTATGTTGATCAATTGGTAGAATATCAATCTGGTTATACCCAGAAAATCCATCCATAAAGGAGAAAATGACGCTTCTGGCATAATTATCGATAATTTGGTCAATAAAGGGTGTAGGGTAATTGTCCTTGGGACAAGCCTTATTAAGATCTTGACAATCGACGCAAACACGAATGGTCCCTTGTTTCTTGGCAACCAAAATGATGTTTGAAACCCATTTGGTTAGAGGGACAGGAAAATAAAACCTGATTTTAACAATTTTTCGACTTCTGCCTTTATGGCCGCGGTTTTCTTAGGATGAACCGAGCAAAGTTTTTGTCTTACAGGTTCAACTCCGGGGTAAGTTTTTATTTCATGCACAACAATCTATGGATCGATCCTTGGAATTTCTTCATAACTCCAAGCGATTATGTCCCATAATTCTTTGAACAAGGAGGTGTAAGTTTCAACTTCTTGAACTGAACAATTGGTGCCTAATTGTATGTTTTCCACAATACCTTCTTTGATTGATACGTCGACAGTAATAATGGAAGAGATATTTCCCAAATCTCCCCAAGAGATGGTATCCTGAGTGAGTATTGGAGATTGGGGACAGTTGACGATATCGCTAGGAAAGATAGAGGAGATATATTTCTCAATGTCATCCAAACTCGAAAGAAAGGACAAACAGTGGTGGTTTTCATCCCACGGTGCCTCCTCGATACTAAGCATTTCCATAATAGGTTCATCGGATGGAAAAATCTGTAGGATGTAATCGAAAGTATATGATATAGACGTTAACCAGGATGGTAATGAGTAAGTTGTAGACACCAACAGATGTTGGTCGTCCAGTGAAGGAGAGGCAGACTGGATGGCGTCGTATTCAGCCTCTGCAAGACTAAGTGGCATGGTGTCACCTAGTGTGTCAAACTCTAAAGGACTAGGCACGATCCATGGATCAGATGATTTGTAAGATTGTTGTGCCATAGTCGAGATCATATTGATCGTTACGATATGCTGCGTAGTGGGAGGAAGAGGTGTGGGAAAGGTACCCATAAGCGAAGAGTCTTTCAAAAGACCTACTCCGACATTTTCAGAAGTAATCTTCGAATCTTCCAGAAAAGGAATGTTGTTGGTCGTTTGAGTGCAAGCGGCGGGGGTACATTAATCTAACTTATCGATAGTCATAATTTTACCTTGATGATGGAATCGATCGCATCCAAAAATTGATGAAGCGACGATAGTCATAGCATAAAACCAACTTCTTCCTAGCAACAGGTTATAATCAAGGGGAGCATAGACTACTTCAACATCTACTGAAACAGTCTTACCTCCCAATTGAACGACCAAGGACTGTAATAGTCCATGGGGACAAACTCCTCTTCCATTGAAAGCTCATAACATGGTGGGCGATTGATTGAGACTAGGCGATTTTAGGCATTTCCAACAAGCCAAAGGCATGACACATGTGGAATCTCCCTCGTCCAAGATTGTGCGATGAATATGTTTATTATGGACAACAACATCGATCTGGAAGGAAAGTTGGTGAGAGAGTCGTGATTTAAAATTATCCAGGTTAAACGTGATATTATTAGATGACTCTGGATCTATTGATCTGATGGCTGCCAAGAGAGTCCTACGTTGATTAGGGTAGTGTTGTAGAACTTCGAGAGATGACATAGTACATGGTGCTTGGGCCAAATATTCAACAATGTTGTAGTTCTAGGAAACACGTGAATTAGGATTGAAAGTTGACTTTCGAATTGTACTCTTGGGTGGACATAAGATAGAGTCAAAGGTAGGTTTCTCAATTTAGAGTGGCCCGGACAGAGGAGTAACCATGGTGGATGGTGGATTCGATGTAGTACCATTAGTTACTTTTTCCTTATCAGGTTTAGTTGGAGGTGTATCATATGTCGTAGTACGAGTGGTCAAATATATCCCATTAAACATGTAAATGTGCGCACTCGAGGAAGCTTCCTCACTAGGAGGATGATTTCGATTGCCTCTTATTGGAGGTGCAGGAGCTTGCGCAACCAATGACTGCTGTTGTGGAAAAGGATGTGTCAACACAATGGGTTGAGATTTTTCTTTAAAAAATTTTGCAACTTCGTCGCGATGAGAACAATCTCATGTGTAGTGATCGTCACCACAAATGAGACATGGAAATTTTGGTTTTCGTTGTGGTTGTTTCTCAGTAGAAGGTGGTTGTGTAGGTGTTTTTGGATTTTCATTTTGATTATTGTTTTTCTTCAGTTTGTTCTTTTTCTTTTCCCCCCCTAACTGTTGGGGAGAAGCAGATTGAACTGCATTAACCTCAAATACTTGAGTCAGGGTGGAGCTTGGTGAGAGTGAATTCGACCCCGTAGTGGGGGAAGTAATTGAGCGAGTAGCCGTGTCGATCAACTGTGAGCTAGATTGGGTTTTGATGGAATCAATAACTCCATCTGCATGAGCTATAGAGGATGGTTCAGATGGATTGGTTGACGTACGAGGAGCGTTTGGAATCAATTCATACAAAGTACCAGATTGGGAATAAACCAAGTCCAGATACTGGGCGCGAGCAATGGATTACTCTTCAGTAATGACACCACCCATGGCTACGTCATGAGAAATCAGAGGTAAAAGAGATTTAGTGAACCATTCAGCCAATAATTGGTCAGGAATGGTTGCTTTGATCAACCGTCATCGTTGTCTCCACTCATGAATATGATCAGAAATATGTACGAAGTTGGTTTGAGAAAGGGAGGTCAAGAATTTTGTAACAGTCTTGTAACGGATGGGTAATTGAAAGTGTGTGAGAAAGGCCATGGCAAGGGAATTAAAATCTTGAAAGGTTATGCGTTGTAATTCAATGTACCATTTGGTTGTTGAACCCGTAAGCGTATGTTGGAAAAGACGTAATCGAATAGAATCATCCATTAGTGAATTTGATGAACACCATAGATGAAAAGTCATAACATGGTTATTAGGGTCTTCACTAGGTTTACCGTCAAATTTCTGAATATCGAATAGCAAATTAGCAGGAATAACTATCCAAAAAGGAGAATGTAATATGGGATCATTTGTCAATCGCGATAGATTTAGGAGATCTAGAGTGGCTAGGAACTGTAGTTGTCGATTGACCCAAGGATGATACTGGTGTGGCATGGGGACACCAGTAGGGCTGTAAATTGGTTGAGGTGGATGGTTGTAGTTAACATGCCCACCCACATACTATTGTGATTGACCAACAATGGTAGGATTCATTTATTGAGGAATGTTCATGAAAGTGTCAAAGTTTAAGCTATTATTAGGTTACCTTTCTATTTACTAGATAACAATAGCATAGATAGGATCATTGAGAGAAACACAATCACAAGAGTACACAAGCATTTATCCTGGGAAACCCTCAAGGGGAAGAAAACCCAACAAAACTTCCTTAATATATATATCCAATACAATGCCAAGATAATGAACCAAACAACACATAAATTCCTCTCCCAAGGATGTGCCTCTCTCTCTCTTCCTTCTTCTGGTAACTGGTAACTGCAGCTTCCTTCAATAATTGCACACTAGATGAGTGAGTTGAGTGTGTGTCTAAATGAGGTGTTGGCCTCTCTTATTTATACAATTCTGGCACGTGTGGAAGTGTCTCTTCACTAGCAAGGCCGACTTCTTCTTCTGGGTGGTTATAACCACCTTTAATATATTATGTGGTCTCTTTAATATATTTTGGGGCTGACTTCTTATTTAGCCTATTACAATTAGGGTTTGACCAATCCGCAAAAGGGGATTTGGTCAATTACAATGCCTGACATGATCAATCCACAAAAGGGGATTGATATAATCAATAAAAACTATATTTTATCTTTTTCCACAAAAGGGGATAAGAATATTCTTTGTAGTTACATAATATTTTAACACTCCCTCTTAACAAGAAGAATATTCTTTATCTTTTGACAGGTCACTGGAGGTCAACATCAAATAGGTAGCAACATCCACTGGATAACATCATCAATTGGGCAACATCATCAACTAGATAACTGGAGGCATCCACTTGGTCATATGGCATCATGATCACTGACTAGCATATCTATAAATAATCAGAAATTTTGTTTTCTTTATCTTTGCCCAAAAGATACTCGTTCTTTCTTTCATCTTCACGCAGAAGATACTTCTTTCTTATATTCACATAGGAGATACTTCTTTCTTATCTTCACACAGAAGATATCTTATCTTCACACAGAAGATGTCTTATCTTCACATAGAAGATATTCTATGAGTTTTTCCATTCCTTTTATGTTCTCCCTTCTCTTGTAGTAATTTATCTCACCCATCCACTGGGGAGGACTACTACCATAGCTTCACTCCTAGCCATCCCACATGAACTAGAGAAGCTAAGATGCTAGCTTGGGCAAGACTAGACTCCCTTTCCATGATCCACGCAGGATCACGACACAAACCTCAAGAGCCAACTAACCATTCCACATAGTCAAGGTTTGTGTTCCAGGCTACTCAATCCTTGGCCAGAGGAGAGTATATGCCCGCTGCCCCTTGGAGAAGCATCCACATTCCTCTCTACAAGGGTATTCTAGCATGTCCCTAGAGTATCCAAAACTCAACACTTGGACATAGGCCAACCTTGGCAAATTTCTTATTCCCCTTCTCTACGAAGGTCTCTTCCTTCTCTACGAAGGTCTCTTCTCTTTTATTTCTCTATGAAGGTCTACCTATGGGATTTCTCTTTCCTTCTCTACGAAGGTCTTTTCTCTTTCTCCTTCTCTACGAAGGTCTAGCTATGGGATCAAAAAAATCTCACGTGGTTCAAAATCTTTCCATGGTATAATACCATGCTACCCATCTGCTAGGCACCATCCATCTACTGGATAGCTTTCCTATTGATCAAAATATCTAGGTACCATCCATCTGCTCTTCTAACTGCATCAAATCATGATCCTTCATTTTGAACTCAGAGACATGGCTCGCTCTTGCACCAAACTGATAGCTTCTAATCACTATCCTTGAAGTTTTCTTCTGTAATATCTTGGGTGCCTTCTCGAGTTCAAATATTTATTTCTTTCTATATTCATACTGGATCAACCTGCTCCCTTTGCATCTATAAGAATGGTACTGGAGCAACCTGTAGTTACTTGCATCTCATCCACTATATCTGAGTATCCATCATTTTTTTCATCTTGAATATTTATAATCTGCATCTTTAGGAGCCTCCTTCTCCTATATAAATATTGGATATTGTCTGGTCTTTACTGACTGTCACCATATCATATGTCCTTCTCGTGTTGTCTAACTTCTGCAAGTCATGGCATAATTTCTTTCTTCCGAGACTTGTAAACTTACTTACAATATGCTTTCTTTGTCACTCTCATGAGTGATCATACATGAAATAAATATTTTATCTCTTTCTTCATCCTCTTCTTTGATACTTCCTTCATAAGTCTGCATAG